>JANSTP010286479.1:0-18489 GCA_025330745.1 Cladonema radiatum | reverse complement strand
TTTTTTGAGCTCGTGAAAAAAAATCCTCGCCAAAATTTGTACACTTAAGGTACATAACAAAAGGGGGATTACAGAGTACATAAGAAAAAAAGGGAGGTTTGTATCAACCGAAATATTGTTCTTTATTAAGTTGGTAGAAATTTTAGGGGGATTTGCAATTTGCAATGGACACACAGGAATAACACACGAGGAAAAACGGAAAAAAAAAAAAAAAAAAATAAAGAACAGAAAAATGAAAATTAAAAAAAAAAAAAAAAATAACAAGTGACGAGAGCTTTCTTTTATAGGCATGCTAAAACCAAAAACATTCCAAATGTATGTTCGCTTTCCACCCTAACACTGTCTTTTGAATAACCTAAGCAAATCAAAAAAACCAAAGCAATGAATGTAGGCGTGACAAAAATTGTAGAAAAATAGAAGTGAGAGGTAAAATTTCGCCTCTTCCATTGACCAGCGACTTTACTCAGATACCGTAATGCCTTGATTAAGCGCCCCCTCGTTAAGCACCCATCCTGTAGTCAAAACTATTGAATAAGCACCCCCCTCAAATAAGCGCCCACTATTCAAGCTTTAGAAACGGGCGCTTATTGGAATTTAGGAGGAAAATATTGATGAGATTCCAGGAAATTTGGTGACTATTATTGAATTGGCAGCCCTGTTTCATTTTTGGTTTCAACACTATTTGTTCATTGCCAAAGAATAAGAAAAGACGTCTAGGAATGAAAAATATTTTCATTCATTACGATCTTTTTGAATTGCTCTCAAATCTAATTTTTAAATAGGCACCCCCTTTGTTTAAGCGCCACCCTCAAATAAGCAGCCATTCAAAAGCCTCAAAAAGCCCGGGCCCTTAATCGATGCATTATGGTATACTTATAAAAACTAAAAATCAGTATTTCTGATTTACATATATATACAAACAGATGAGGAAGGTTTAGTTTTCAGCAAAACGTGGCATTTTAGTTGCGATTTTCTTTCTCCTTTGATTGGAATCTTTGGGGGTAGTAGCCACATTTTTTTCGGATACAACTTTCATCCTTGTCGCATTTCAAAAACCATAGAGCAGTAGTACTAAGTATTAAACCTGTTTTTGGTTCAAAAAAGCTTCATTTCTTGTTTGTTGTTTTAACATCGGAGCAGGAAATTTCAAATAGTTATTAAATGGTTTTTGCGTTAATGGTAAGGAATTAATTGTATCCTTTTGTATGTAAAAGAAAAGGGTTTAGAGGATTTCTATCATTATTCAAACTATACCTTTGAAAAATGTAGGTTAAAAATTTTCACTTGAGACGAAGTTTTATAGTTTTAATAATAGAAATTTGCATTTCAATTCCCTAATAAATTTTGTATAGAGTCGGCAAGTTTCGTGGGAAAGCCTCTTTTATTCCGGAACTATAATAAAAAACTACTAGTATAGCCAAATCCACCCCCCTCCTCCTGGTGAAATGGTTTTGCATTGCAATGTTCTTGCAGTAAAAATCTGAAAAGCCGCCTCAGAAGGTAATGTAGATAATGACTTCAAAGCGCAATAAACCTCTTCCCAGAGGGAAATTGTATTTGATGTCACAGTTGATATTGAAAAGATCTGATTCCGTGTCTCTGCAACTTAATTCCTAAAGTTGCTTATCTATTATAGATGGGTTAAAGAGTCACCACTAAGGATGTTTAGTTAACCACTTACAGAAAAGCTATTCCCATTGTAGATTTGAATGCATTCGTAGAAGAATGTTGCACTGCAACTTCAACAGCAATAAATACAGGAAATTACAATGTTGAATGTTATTTTGTTCTATTTCCAAGTTCAAAATAAAAATGGAGACTTTTGGTGGAATGCACCTTCTGTCATATCTGGTATAAATAGGTTTATAGCTATTATTCATTTGTACTATAAGCACATTTTGATAAAGTTTTTATTTGAAAGGCAGAGTAATTAAGTTAAGAAATTTCTACCAATTTATCTATCAAATTATAGCGATATCATTTTGCTGTAGAAACACCAAAATGACTTGAACAGAAGCAAAATCAAAAAAGATTGTTAACAATATAACATGCTTAGGTGGTGATATATTGAGATTGGTGTTAATCTACTTAGAGCATGCTTGTTATAGAAATCATGATAGTTTATTCATGATTTGTTAAATTTTTATGGGCATTCAATACATAAATAAACAAACGGATAAATAAATAAATAAATGTAATGAGTAACTCAATAAAAAAAAAAAAACAAACAAATTAAATAAAAAACCAGAAAAATGGGGCTATTTCATCAACATGTAGCTGCTGGTATAGTTACACATTTCTAGATAGCATAAAGTCACAAACCTTTTAGTGAATAAATGAAAGCGTCAATATCAGACCAGTCTTATTTTTGAATAAAATGGATGCATAAATTCATTAGTAGGACAAAATTTATGTAAAAAAAGACTCACTTTCGGCTTGTTTTCAGGATATCTGATATTGGCGCTTTAACCTTATTTTACCTGGGGAGGGTGCGGATTCTGCCCCCCCCCCATCAATTTTGCCATAAAATTTTTCGACTTTTTGCAAAATTTATTTTAGAACCATTATCATGAAAATAACTTTTGGTGACTACGCCCACTGTAGCCATGACCACGGCCATTTATGGGTCTGGTAGGTCACTTTTCCGAGTCCATTTGGGCCAAACAACTTGTTTTTGGGCCCAATCTTCCTGAAACTTGCAGTAATCTCAAAGTACTTTGTTTTAATAGAGGAATAAGGAAAACCGCTTTTAAAAAGCATTTTTGGTTCTTTTTCAATTGCCATCGAAATTTTGATCTAAAATTTGCAGATTTCGGATAACTTGTTGACAAAAAATGATGACGTCATCAATTTGTGATGATGTCATATGTTGATCTTGGTATCAATGTGTTCAGAATAGGTTGCTCCATTACTGTACAAAGTTTTATAAGTTTATCTTAAATATTTCCGAAGATATTCAGGGGCGGGGGGGCAGAAACTGTTTTCAATTTTTTCAGTGAAATTAGTTTTCACAAAACACTTGATTCTGCTGATTCAAGAAAGAGTGTCTTATAACCTCAATGAACTAAACGATTCTAAATAAATGATTGGTGTGTCTAAAAAACAAGTATGGCTGAATCTGAAATATCTCCAGTAATATCACTTTATAATAGCTGAAATTTTAAAGTATTAAGCTATCATAATTTTTTTTCCAATGAACTAAATTATTATTTTAGTAAGCGGTGAAAATTAGACTTAATGGGCACTGTTTAAAAGTACTAATGAAGTCAAACAACACATAGAGCTGACAGACCAGGTCTGTCAATTTCAGACATAAGATCAGTTGTGTAGGGCTCCATCATAGATATATATTTCTAGATCAAGCATATTTTCATTATTCAGAAGCCAGTTTTTGAGCACTCCGTAGCTCCTTGCGACACAAGACGGAATAAAAATCAAAGGTCAGTTTGCCCCATTAGAAGATTCTTTACATCAAAAAATATTAAAACTACTATATTGCAATAACAACGACTTGTGTCGCAAGATGACAAATTTCGCTCAAAATCGAGTCGCAAGTTTTTAAAGGCAGCAAGACTGGATACGCTTGATCTAGAAATACATATCTATGGGCTCCATACACACGCTAATATCTAGAGGAGTTGTTTTCACGCGTCTAAAATGCCAAATAACTCTCCATGACAATATGCGCTCCAGAAAAGCAATTTAAAATGACACATATTAACTCAACCAAGGAGTGTGATGATCACTCGCCTTGTGAATTTCATAAAGTGAGGCCTGCCGAGGGTATACAAGATATAATAGTTAAAAATGGAAAAAAATTCTTCAAAGGCACATTGATAACAAGATGGAGCAGTCTCTGCAAGTTAGTTTTAAAGGTTAATGGCAGAATATTGAGCATTTTTTAAGATCTGAAAGCAGAACCTCTATGAAAGTGGATGGTAATGTTTTTTGACGTATAAGCTCTATGTATTTTTCGATTTTAATAAGATTTTTTTACAGTGACGATTGACACAAACTTTCACTGCTTTTTAAAGAAACGTTTTGTTATATTGGAAACAGCATTATTATAGTTTATGGCTGTAAAATTTCATCATTCAAAAGGTGATATTAATGCAGAAGTTTCAAAAAGAACCTATGCTTGTTTTTTTTGACACACCCCATAGTTACTTTCAGGGAAGCCTCGAGTGGGAGTTAAACCCAAGTTCATCGACAAGAGCCTGCCTTACCACTAGATTATTAAGGCATTTATATCGCTCAAGAAAATTGACAGCCCTAATTGTTTGAACTATCCCATAACCCGATATTTTGTGATAGACCATCGATAAATACTTCAAATATCTATATATTATGGCCTATATGGGGAATAAAAAGTAAGATTGGAAATAATGCAGGCAAAATAAAAACGAAGTTAAATTGTGGAGCAAAGATCTCCTTGTTGTAGAGATAATAATATGGTTTATATTGTCAACTGCCACAAAATAACAATCATAATACAGTATGTGCTTGATAACTGGAATTTTCATTAAGTAGAACAAATTGTTTTGTTCCCACCAAAAACTCAATTTGAAAAAGAAAAATTTAAGAAGAATAATTGAGCATAAACTACAAGAAATGGCAACCTGGATGCAAAAGATCTGGTTAGTAACTAGGGTTTTCATCTCTTGATGAGTGTTATACTTCCTGGCTGTTAAACAGGGGTGTCGAAAGTACGACTGGCTACGTTTATAGTGGTACCGTGATCCGGACTTTTGTTAATTTGCAGAAATTTCCAACTCCTTTGAATTTAAATGTCTGATATTTTGCGCTGCTTAATTAAATCAGTTACTAATTTGAGAAAAATATTCAGTCCCTTGCATGTTCGAATTAGAGGAGGTCTGCCCTATTATGTTTTAGAATTAAGTTAGTTTTGTTTAGCCACTTTATGGTGACAGGGATTGATAATCTTAAAAGGACGAAGGCTAAATTACAAAGTCATCTTGCTTTAATGGTTTAAATACGCCATCAACCATTTTTAACCTGTAAGGGACATTGCAGACAGTAAGCGAGTAAGAACGTTCGCTGGAATTGCGGCTAAACACCCTACCAGTGCCAGATCATCCCATCAATGCCCACCAAATATGAAAATCGTTGCTACGGGCCTGTGCAAAGAAGATATAATTAAAAACTATAGAGTATCATGAAAGTAACATACTTAACGTTTACGTTCAGTATGCTTTCTTATAATGGGTTTTTGATTGGTCCATCCCTGCGCGATGTCACATATTTCTAGGATACTAATTACAGACGATGTGAACTCTGGCTTGAGAATGGACTTGGAACTGCCAAAATAGGGTTTCAAGAATTCTCTTATGTGCATTTTCTCATCAGCAATAAACTCATTAAGTTTTCTTGTGATCTCTGGAAAGTCATAACTTTCTGTCGATGCCTGGTTCTCTGATGCTTTGCTTATTTTAGACCCATAACCGTTGGACTCACATTTCTTAGCTTCTTTAAGGAAAACGATGGCATGCTCTATCGGACAACAGTACCGCTAAACGTAGGAACGATAGTGTATGTTATCTTGCACGCATATTTTTGTTACCAACGACCTGATTTCAGATGCTGGAGAGTTGAGAGCCCATGAGATTAGACACCATTGCTTTTCCACTTTCCCATGTTAGGAATACAGTTGTTTTATGATTTAAATTGACAGCATCTACTTTATTGCGCATATGTCTAGTAAAATAAAGTGTTTGACTACATAGATTGTCAGAAAAGTTTATCGGCGCTGGTCCTTTGTACCTACCTTTGTGCTTTACAACAGTTAAAACGAAACCACTGTCCCTAGGAATTCCAATAAATAACCCTTTCAAGGTCATATTGTATATACCACCAGGTCTAGAGCCGTTGTCAAGTAATAAAAAGGTCAGAAGGTAACCTCTAAGTAATGAAAATTCCTAAGGATCAACGGTGACTGACAGAGAGTCTTGTAATTTTACTAAAATTCATTTAGCCTCATCCACTAGAAGTGGATTGTCTAAGGCTCTCATTTCTTCAGGAGTTGGAAATTTGTCTATACCCTCAATTGATTTGTAATGTTTGCTTCACTGAATTTCTTTGTAAAGAACCTTCCCCAATTGCTGGAAAAGTTCTTTAAATATTCCAACACTTTCCAACGATTCTTTCCTGCCGTAGAGCAACATGACATCGTTTGCTAAAATTACAAAACGGTGAAAATGCTGCGCAATAGTGACAGACATCTTAACCCTGTCCGAACCGGGAGTATTATTTCTGCCTCGCCCCCTCCCACCCTCTAAGAAATCAATCGGTTGAAAACTGGAAACCTTCTCGAATAAAGCAGATTATCTTAATATGGGAAGGCAGGGAATTCTTGAAAAAATTTTTTTTTCTCAAAATCATATGAATTATTTACCTGTGAAAAGGAAATTTTGTGCTGATTAAAAGCTGCGCGGAATTAAGACCACATTTAAAAGGACAAAAAATCAAGTTGCAGCTTCTATTTGAAAAAACAGAGTAATCATTTTCCCTTTTTGTTTATCATGACGGGGTCGTCCCACTTGTCCGACAACTCACAAGTCCGACATCCCACTTATCCGACAAAAATTAAATTCGGACATCTGGCTACCCCCTTGTCAGACAGACCACTTTATCGACAACCCAGTTATCCGACATTTGAAATTAATGGGAAATAAAACAGTAGTATTAAAGCCTATAAATCATATACCATGGTTTTTGGAGATTGTGTATGAACGTTATTAATGTTAATAATATTAAATAAAAGAGTTTTGAATAGGTTTAGTAATTAATTCGGATTGCCAATGTAGGGCATAATCCAATTTCGGATTGGTACACATATCCTGAATACATATATACTCATGGATCATGGTTCTCGGTCAATTTTCGTTTGTTGCTGTTACCATGAGAATACTCTTATAACGCCATAAATGCAACGATTCCGTAGAGTAACCGATACATTAACCAATAACCAGTAATCTTTGCTAGACAAATATGCTAGACATATATAAAAAATGATCTTGAAGATTTCGAACCGATCTTCTAATATTTTTAGTTTTAATTGACGGATAGTGATTTGAGAAAAGAAGATAGATTGGGCACTAGTCTGATTTTTTTAATAATTATGAAACTCAAATCTGTGCTGGTGGAAGCTTGGTTGAAGCATTCTGTTTTTATTCTATTTGAAAAAGAAACTTTGTCGGACAACTGGGTGTTGTACTTTTGGGCTGTATGTCAAGTGGTCGAAAAAGATTTTTTTGAAAAATATGTTGGATAAGTGGGATGTCGGACAACTGAGTTGTCGGACAAGTGGGGCGACCCCATCATGACGGCCGTTTTTTTAGAAGGTAAAATAAACAGTCTAAAATATGCAGCACTATTTACTGTATTCCCAAATTTGTTGCTGTGTTCTTTACTTTACTAGGCTTTGAACCTTCGTTGGCATAGCAATAATTGTATCCCATAATTTTGTGCACCTGAATTTTTTTTTAGCTTGTGGACTTTATAATGAAATTTTATTTACACAAATTCCACTTCGCCTCATCAACTAATTTTGTACCAGTTAATTGTTTAGGAACTCTCCGTTTATTGAAGTCAACATGATAGAGTTTGCGTGTCACTTTTTCTCCACTCAGCGGAGTGAATAAGTTATGGTCAATAACTTCAAAAATTACTCCCCAGGTTTTTTGAAGGTATGACAAAAAGCAATCTCCAAAAACATGAAAGAATTAAATTTTCAAAGACCTCTTATATAATCTACACTGCAGAAAAAAAGGATTAAGGGTTCACAAAAAAAGTCGATTTGATATTATTGTGATATTAATCATCATAAGACAATGTTGTTAACAGACTCTGGATTAACAGTTAGATTTATTTGATTTTATCGGCCAAAGCCATGCATTTCTTAAACGCATTGAAATCCAATTCATTTGATATTACCATGTCGATATTAATGTTTGATCTCGTTTATTTTATGTTTAAATAATTGGAAAAGATTTGAAAGGGAAGTCTTCACAAGGATCTCAATATTGGTGAGACATGATATTTTTTTATAGTGATTCTGTCAACATATCCTGCTGCAAGGTAGCATATATTTTCCACTGATTGCATAGGTACTTCCAGTGTTTTTTCTTTTCTCAATACCATGTTGAGGTAGGACGGAACTATATCTTTAATTTTTTGTCAATAATCAACTTGTCATTTTTGATAAGTTAGGGGAAAAACTTTAGAATTGAAAACAACTTGTGCGTTAAATTGAGCCAAAAATTCATTTCTGCTATTGGTAACTTGAAGTTTAACATACAAAAGCGTCATAGTTCGAAATAGCCTTTCTTCATAGTCACCATTACAAGAAGCCTCCAAGGTGATTGCCCCAGGAAGATATTCATGATCAACATGAACAGTTTTATTTTTTGATAACATACAGTAATTAGAGTTATGAGATGGCCACTTTCCAACTTTTTCAGCCACATTCCTTGTTTCTTGCATGTTGCCTCAGTCCATTCTTTGCTTTGAAAGTCTTTGAATTACACTCACGTACTACAAATACGGGAGGTCGAGAGTTACCTCTTTTATATATCCATCATCTTCCCAAACTCTTTATCAATAAATTTTTCATTTGTTTCTTCCAAAAGGAAGTCCAAAATATCTCCTATGAGGTAATGATCCTCCAAAGTAGCCTAGCACGCTACCTCTCGCCTGATGATTTGAAAATTCGTATTTTCCAGCGTTTTGATCAAGTGACCATTAACCAAAAATATTTTTTTCGGATGAATTTAATTCACAGGAATTGTATTTCGCATTCGAGTGACTTACCGAAGCTTTTAATACGTAAAATATAAATTTTTGACTAATTTTATGTCGAATTTTGATAAATTTGTTGCATTAGATAAAATTTGCTAAATTCCGCAGTAATTTAATTTTGGGGTCAACTGGATTTTTCAAATTTTGTGGGAACTCAATTTTGCGGTTTTAAGCAAAAACAGCGAAATCCACAAAATTTTCTTCCCACAAAAATTTCTTCCCTTAATGTATTTACGAAATATTACCAACCATTACCAAAAATTACATTGCTTAAAACAAAAAGCATATTATACCCTACTCCCACTGATTTCAATGGAACAGCAAAATTTTTCTCACAGTGATTTAACTAATTTTTATCAGCAGCTGATGCTTCTTTTTAAAGCTTTTTTTAAACACTAAAAGATCATTATCTGACTGAGAATTAATGTTCATGACATTTGTTTTGTGGGGCGACAGTATGAAAGGAATAGCGAATTCTTATTTCATATTCTTATATTATGATATAGATATAAGAAGTAATGGGTCTGCAAAAGTTATAAAAATTCTATACTCGTCACAATACTCTGGAAATCTAGATTGAGAAGATGTATAATAACATATAAACAGTAAATATTGGGTGTGTCGAAAAAAAATTAGCATGAATAAATTTTGTAATATCTTCACTAATACTGTGTTTTAATTGCTGAAAATTTACAGCGTTAGATTAAAATAATTCTCTTTTCGATATAACTAAACATAATCTTGATAATTCATGGACGTTAGAGTCTATCGATACTGTTTAAAAATATTAATGAAATCAAAAAATACACAGAGCGTATACAGAATATCAAAAAGCACAGCCATATACTGCACTAAATGCAATAAGTTAACCAAATTGCTTCATGCTACCAATATTTAACTTTAAAAACTAGTTTTCTGCGACTGCCAAATTGATCGCTGGTGTTATCAATGCGATTTTTAGGTTTTTAACGCGTTGTGACGAGCAAATTTGACATTTTGTATACCTTCTACAAGTTTTTTTGATTTCATATAAATACGTTAGTTAAAAAAGTAGTAGTAGTACACACCCTATATGACATTTTTTATACTTTTGAAGTCATTATTTAACATATAGGTGGCTTATTGTGTAGCTAAGGAAAGTATTTTTCATTTATTCTTCATTTTGGAAGATGAAGCTTTATGTGAAAAGTATGACTTGTCAACAGCAACGCTTCACGGCGATGAAGGTAGTGTATTTGTTTAATTGAATATACCATCAAATCATCCCAGTTATACACCCAGAAATATTATCCTCCTCCACTTGAAATTGATTTCTGAGTTCTCCCCTTTAGTTCATTTTATTTTTAAGCCTTCTTGTTGGAAAATTTAGGAAATATCCCCTCCCGCAACTATGGTAAAACTAAGAATACATTGAATTATCAACATGGCATCAACATCGCCCTTGTTAAGTAGTTTTCGTTCTTAACATATATAATCTATTTCCATGCTTGTTGGAATGGTTTAGCTTCCTCAAAGTGTCATCTTTTCATCAAAAATCATTTTTGCATGTATGATTACGAATTGTTTGTTTGGTGTGCAAAAATGGCATGCCTTATATTTGCTCGGAATTTATTTTAATTTTTTTAGTATTATTATTTTTGATTGTGTATTATGCTTTCATTTTCAGAATCCGAACGAACTCAAATTCCTACCAAGAGCAAGGAAAAAGTAAGAACCTTTTTAAGCATAAAAGGTTTTGCAATGCCAGATTACTATGAGTATTATTTTTTTTGGCTATAAGGGATCTCAGTAATGATTAAAATAATTGTCCGGATTGAAATAGGAAAATAATCATTGTTTCTTTTAAATAATTATTTAACAGAATTTGATGGCTTCGTTTCCTTGTCACATGACAAAACCAATAACCCATTACCTGTACCTGTGCCAATAACCTGAATTAAATAATGCAAATATATAAAAGGTTTTTTTTACCAATTATTTAATCTGGCCTTAATTGTAAGCTTCTGTGTCACCGACAGCTAAAAGTGGTAGCTGTCAAAAAAAAGCATCTATAAGCCTAATAAAAATATGAGTAAAAAGGTTAAGACAATTATTTCTTTTAAAAGATTATAGCAGCAAGTATATTTATAAATATTTTGCAGGAATAAATTTTTGCGATTCAAGCCAAAACTGCAAAAACCTGACTCTAAATATTTTCATTGACGGGATTTGGTGGGAGATCCTAAGCAATGCTTCTACTAAATCCCGCCAAAGAAAATATTTAGAGTCATTCTTTATATCAATTAAAAGACCCAGGCTTAATGAACAAGTTGACTTTTCACGACTTCTACCTTTCAGACACCGTGTTATATGAGTAATTTATAATTGTAATTTATAATTGTCCCACAGAGACACTTAATCACCATGACAACCGTTAAAGTGCAAGGAAAGCTTCCTGCGATTAATAATAAGTTTGAAGAACCGACAAAACTACAAGATATTTTAAGTATGATACGTTGCTTTTATCCTAAATATACAATCCAATGCAGTGGTATTTACTTCCATCCTTCACTATACATTTCTTCTTTTGATGGTAAAAATAAAAAAATCTGCTAAATGAGTAGACCAAGAGCTCCGTCCATAAAGGGCAAGCTCTCTTTTCAAAAGCCGAAACAATGAAAGATCAATAAAAAATGGAGAGGGGCCCCACGGTAATCAAATAAGGAAAAAAATTGGTACGTTTTTGATTGCAGCTTTTGTTATCACAGTTTTTGTGCTATTACATAAGGGAATATTAACTTTATTTCCCCATCCAATTTACGATGTTAATATGTGTTATTAGAAAAAAATACAAAACAATACACTTTCGGAAAAACTTAGTGCTACCCTTTTGAACAAACTGAAAAATCAAGGAGCTTTGCAAAAGGAACTTAAGGATTCTTTTGAAAACAACTATCGACAAGCTGCAAAATTCTCTAGATCATGAGATAATATATTTTTAGATCTCCCAATATAAAATCGTTGTAATCAAAACCCAATCTAATTTTATTAAAATTATGTAAGCTGTTCTTTGTAACTTCGCTATTTTATTGTATTATTATTATTAATAAATTCCCATTTCAATAATGCCTTTTAAATCTGGTGGGTGCCTTCAATGGGGTAAAATGACGCTTACTCAACCGGAACACCAGGTCATATATACTATCAATGGTGTCGTACAGCCATCTGGATGTTGTTGTTAACAGCTTCAGCCCTATTAACAGCTGCAAGTTTCTATTGTTATTTCGTTATAATACTCATCGTTGCTACAGAAGATCAGGCAAACATGTAGTTATTTGTATGAAAGTTCTAGAAAACATCTGCGATCAACCAAAAAAAAAGGAAAGATATCGATTAAAAAGTTATAAGAGAAATCGAGTAAAAAAATGTTTGATTGAAAAAAGAAGAACTTTGATTAAAGCGAATGCACTTACGTTTGAGAGAGAAAACAATTTACTTAAGAGGGTCGTTCGACAAAAACAAAATTGTGAACACTTATCCATATAAGTACAGTCCTGCCAGCAAAATTTCTCGGGATCGTTTTAAAAAAAAATTGTTGGGCTAATTTTCCCTCAGGTTCTTAATGTGAGAGGAATATTAGAGATCAACCTTCCTGGCAAAAGTGGTTTGGGAGTTGTTAAAAGTGCCTTTATGAAGAGTATGAAAATCAGCATTGCTACCAAATCTTACCTGGTAAAGTTTAATTATAAGCATTTCTTCGTGGAAGCTCATCTCCCAGTAAGTCAGTAATAATCCAAGGTTTCTGTTCTTTTATGGAGTATTTATAATAAAGAAATTATAGTGGAATATATACATCTAAAATTTTCTACGTACTGAGGCTTGTAGTGGAATATGGCATGGAATTTGTGTTGTATATAAAGGTGTACATCATTTACATATTTGTAGATTACTGCATCATAATTTGCACAGCGGTAACATCCTAATAAAAAAAAATGGTGACGCGAGTTTTTTTTCTGTACACGGTAAGAAAGAAGAAGTCTGGCAAGGCCACAACAGGTTAGTGGTTTTATTTTCTTTACAAAACTTTTTAACATGGTGTCTTTATCATGCTTATGTGATTACGTATAATATGTTATGTGAATTCGAAAATACATCTTTCCTTTGCTTTTTCAGATTTTTTCGCAGAAACTACATAAATTGGTTTTGAAAATGGCTGCTAAATATAACGAAGGTAATTTGATTTTTTTTGGATCAAGAATACTTATATGGTTATCCTTGATTTCTTCTTCGAAAATAAATAGTTTTTACTTAAAAGTAGAACTCCTACGTGGAATGTGAAAGCTTGAGCAGTTTCCGACTTGAATCTGATTGACAGAGAGAGTGCTACAGCAAGAAGAGTCCTAATTGTGAATGCCCTTTTTGGAGGGCAAATTATACGTCAGATATACTTGATAAGTAAAACCAAAATAAAACAATGATGCAAGTTCCACTTGTCAAATTTTATGGGAAAAAATATTGTTCACTGGACCAAAATTATGGTTCCAATTATTGAAAGTTCCTCTTTACAGAGGGTTCCGTTTTTCAGACTAAAATAAAAGATTTGTTAACCCTTTTCAGGCAGAGCATTTATTTAAAATCAGTAAGGGGGGATCCACCCGACCGTCCCCACTGGAACTTATAACCTACTAATTGAATTACCATAAAACTTGGTACATTATTTGAACAACCCTTCGTCTCTTTTGTAAACATTTTGGCACGATATTTGTTTCAGGAGGTGATCATTTTTCTAAAAGCCCCAACCGAAATCTGCCAAAATTTGACCCAAAATAGTCTAATTTTCGATGTTTAAAAAATAATTTTTCATTTTATTTTCATTAAATGACAATTGATTCTAAGCACTTCCAAGATATGTTGAGAAATTTCAGAAATTTCCAGAAATCAGTTATTTTTTCGGAACTGAACCAAAAAAGGCCGTAATATTGAACAAAAAAGGGCATTGTCGTGCCCCACTCTGCTCCTCCAACTGCCCGGCTGCCTGAATAGGGTTAAAGCACAACCAAGAAACCAAGGAATCATTTCTTTAAATCCTTGCATAAATTCAATACTGTAGTAGTCGTTTGAGGTAGTCTGACTGAGGCAAACCGTGAAAAACTGTTCAAAAATTTTAAGTCTGATCACACCAGCAGTTAATTTAGCCACTTAGAAAAACGACATGAAGCCATTAGCTTTCCGTGAAGGCTATATCTGATTCCAACTAACTTATCAAATCAAAAACGTTCATAATATCTACCAAGTTCATAATATCTACTTTTAATATCTATCTATATCTACATAATATCTACATAATATCTATCAATTTTTAATGCTTTTCCGGGAGTAATGAGCGTATCTATAGTAAAATATTATGCAGATAAGGGCCCTTTTACTATTTATTCTTAGATTTACCCAATATCGATTTACCTCCTATTGCAGGCAACCAAATATCTAGATAATGGATTCCACTTATTTTACCAACACGCTGCGGTAATTATATTCAAATGACATTTTTTCCCTATACAAAATCCACTCGTTGAATCTCTTTCTTAACTTAGAGAAATATGACGGAAAGGGCCAGTAAAAAGGAAATATCTGTTCTATCAATCAGAGATATAAGCAAAATTGCATCTCAAAGTCAGAAAAGTTTGGACGCAAAAACAACGACGGTAAAAATAAAACATTTTACTTCTGAGACTCATACTACTTAGAAACGGACAATAATGATATTAATATTCTTTTAACAATATGAACTCATCAAAGTAAAATTTTTAGATATCCATCAACTAGCCGCCATTTTGCCCGAATAAATATAAAAATATTGTATAAATATGTAAATATTAGCACAGAGAACCCTATTGGTTTGTCCTTACCTTAACATACTAAAGAAAATCACTTTTAGTAATGAGTTTCACAAGCTGCTTGTGAAGAATCATCTGATCTTGAAACTTCTCAAAATGGTCGACCATGATGTGATGAATATGTGCCGACGTCATTTTGGTGTCATTAACATCATTTTACTGTCATTTTTTGCCGATGTCAGTGTATTTTTCCGAATTGGCAATTTTCAAGATTTTGATGGAGTCATCACCTTCCCATATGGTCTAATCATACCTAGGAGCATGATACTGATAGATCTAGGTTATTACTACCTTCCTGGTAAATTTCATTCTGAAATAGTTTCTATGTCTTGAATAACGGCCTTGGCAAGTTTTTAACGATGTTTTGTCTTTTTGGCACCCCTTAAAAGGCCAAAGTAGGGTGAAATATGGAAAAATTAGATATGGCAGAAATAGCACTCATTATTGCGTTGAATTTCAGACATAATTGGTTTTCTTCAAAGTATTTTTAGAATTATGATAATGCAGCCAAAAATGGATCGAAAATTACCAATTTTCAATGTTCTTGATGACATCATCAAATGGTCATTGGGTGACTCTTGAATCTTTACATGTCACTGTATATGCAAGATAGGATTCATGGAATTTTGTTGAGAATTGGCTATTTGAACTGGGTGCGTGTGTGTGTGGGGGGTAATTTTACCCCTCCCCCAACTTTCTAACGTCCATCAAGAGGCCCATCCAGAATAGAGTTAAGTTGAGTTTATTCATCCACGGTCATTGATCGCATGTGAGTATCCACTTGATTGATAAAGCAATTGAAAATGGTGTTATTTTCTATTCTCTACTACCTCTATGACCCAGACTCTACAACTGTTAGAGGTTTCCGTTAAGCTATTGAAACATCATGTCAGCACGATTACTGTATCATTGTTTTAGCAGGAGTCACCACAAGACACCAAGCTCAGATACTCCAAATCAAGAATCTTCCAATGCTAGTCAGTCTGTAAAAGCAACTAATTCTAAAACGTCATCTAATGAACTAAACACTTATTACTTGAATAGGGGCTAGTCCCTTCTTATCTTGCTGTTCTATTTTTGCCTGTCGATTATTCAATACCAACTACTGCTTCCAAACAGCCTTCAACTGGAAATATCATATTGAAGCGTCTGCTCATAGATGCATTCTGGCGTAACAAAATCCTAGAAAAAATATAAAACGTTAGGCATAGAAAAGAAAACATAACATTCTTAAACAAGCAGAAAATGCAACAACACAAGCTTGCTCCAATCCGAGCAAAACTGCACACGACCAAAAGGAAATGAAACTCGAAAAGAACCTAAAGCCATTTTATGAATGGTCTGAATTGTGAGATTATTTGTCATCATCTGAAGACAATAGTAATGATGCTAATGAAGACGTCTGACTATGAGAAGTGTCCATCACTAGTCAAATGGAAAAAAGGTGGACAAATAAAAGTGGGTCAAAAGGGACGTCCTTGACTTATGGTACGGTAACGCATGTTTAGAAATGCCAAGTTTTGACAATTTGACATGTTCCAAATGCTAATTAGAAATCATATTGCCTTGAAACGTTACTATGTTAATAAAACGTTAAATTGTTCATTTTAGTTTCAAAAGGTTTTTATTTTTGAGACATTACGGCAGTTCTTTTTCTCCCGGCAAAACTATCCATTTTTCATTTAGAATTATGTCGCCAAAATTAAATGTCTTGTCCTTTTAAACTTCTTTCCAATAAAAAATACAATCCTGTTACATATATAAATGATTGAGTAACACTGATGTCATTATGTTCTTTAGAACTATAGCTTTCAGATTTTCTTTATGTTACGGAGTTTTATGTTTTCAGTCTTAATATATTCTTTGAAGGTACAACACGCGTCTTATATGAAACCTTAAAATGGAGACGAGGAAAAATTAGTTTACATATATCGTGTTAATATCATTTTTTGATCGTGGAATTATTTATCAGGTAGCTACTTTGTGGAGATATGGCTCATTAAATGCCATCAAAAAATCTCCATAAGGAATTGTTACAATGGCGAGAGGAGTTCGAGTTGTTTATAATTGCTTGGGGTATTACAAACGCTAAGCGAAAATGAGCCTTGCTTCAACACCTTGGTAGGCCCCAACTTCTTGAAATTTATAAAACCCTTCACGCTGATGATGACACGTTTGAGATAGCAAAAGATAATCTGACGACATATTTCTAGCCAAAGAAGAATATCAAAATTTATCGTTTCATATTCAAGGGGAAAGAACAAGAAAAGGGAGAATCGAGTATGGCATATATAACCAGTTTAAAATCGCTTTCTGAAACATGTGAACTTACCCAGGCTGATGTAGAAATTCATGATCAATTGATATACACGTGCTGTTCAACAAAACAAAAATCAAAATTACTTAGTGAAGACAACCTAACACTCGGAAAATTAACGGAAATAGCTCGGACTGTTGAAATGTCGAGCATTCAAGCAGCAGAAATATCAGAAAACAATAATGATGTTTCAGTGGAGTTAACTGGTGTAAAGCAACGAAATTTTTCCTCTCAACAACAACGCTTACAAGGCCATGGGAAGAGACAAAATAGTTACCAGATAAAAAATTGAGTTCCAAAAAACAAAAAATGCTATTAAGAATTTATTATATTTATCTATTATTTTTAAGAATTTAAAAAAGACCATAGTAAGAAATGTCCCGCTATGGGGAGAAAATGCTATAATTGTGGTCGCAGTGACCATTTTTCGAAGATGTGCTGAAAACAACAAAAGCCAAATGAAAACCACGTCCTAGGTGTTGTTCAAGAAGAGAGATCAGAAACGTGCAGTGATTAGGACAATGTATTTAGTGTGAAATAATGGAGCCCACAGGAGAAGTAAATCATGTTTCAACAGAAAAAAAAGATTACTCGTAGAAAATGTTCCGATTAAATTCATTACAGACTCTGGGAGATTGATAAATGTTATTGATAAAAACACTTTTCAAAATATCAAAGAAAAGCAAAATATTCAACTTAAAAAAGCAAAAACAGTGAACTCCTTTGGAAATACATGGCTCTTTTTATGCAGCAATAGAGAGTGAAAATTTAATTGGTACGTCATTGATTCACGTGGTTAATAAACAATTGACAGGAAATTTGATTAAATATGTGAGAGCAAAAGAATTAAAATTATTACACATTCAGAAAAACTCGGTAAATCATAACAAAGCTGAAAGTAATGAACAAACCAGTGATATAATAAATAATTTTAAATAAATTCCTGAGAACTCCCGTGATTTATGTACAAAATATTCTTGTTTAACAAAAGGTCGTGGAAATTTTTTAAATTATAAATGTAATCTTCGTGTTGATGAAAAAGTTTCCCCTGTTCAACATCGACTTTGCTGTCAGCCGTATCAACATCGTAAAAAAGTTGAGCTAGAAACTGTGTGAGCTAGAACACCAAGTTCTCATTGGAAAAACCGATAAGCCAACAGCATGGTTAAGTAATATTGTAATTTCGCAAAAAAAGAACAGTGATATCCGTATTTGTGAGGACGCTTGAAAAATAAACACAGCCATTATGCGTAAAAAATATCCAATACCAACCTTAGATTCCTTGATACACGAGATATCAGAAGGTCTTTAGTAAATTTGACCTCAAAGAGACCTAAACACAAATTGAGCTTGATAAACATTCTCGAGGTGTTATCAATTCTACCACAGAATACAGAACATACCATTTCACACACCTTACGTACGGAATAAACAGAGTTAGAGATATTTTCCAACGTTGTCTTCATTCGAAAATCAACCACT
>JANSTP010286478.1:0-30780 GCA_025330745.1 Cladonema radiatum | reverse complement strand
CTGCCAAAGTTTGAAAAATTGTACTTCATGCAAACTATAACAATGTTTATTATTTTGTTCGCATATCAACAAAAAAAATAATTATCTGAAGCACAGGATTCTACCTTATATCCTACCTTACAAAAATGTTTCAAAATACCTTTTATTTCATGTTTATTTTCTAGGTGATGACATCCATATTCGTTTCCTGCTTTCTTCTTTCAATTTGTGGTATTTCACTTTGAAGGATTCATTCTGCCCTGACTGTTTGTTGTTGACATTATATTACTCATTAAAATGATTCCAGCATACAATATTATTTAGGAGACAAAATTTGCCTTTCCCTCTAAAAATGAATAATTTGCTTCTGCTTCTTGCCTTCTGCTTCCATTGAAAAAAAAGTAACTAACGAAGATCTTCACAGTGTCAGGATACAGCAACACGCTAAATTAACTGTAATAATGACATTACAGAGATAAATGTCTTTGCTAAAAAATGATGTTAAAGATGCTAAGAATAACATTCCTCTGACATAACTGATGCAACCAATGCATCTGTGGAACTTTACATATGGACTTTCTTTTCAATCACATCAGCTACAGAGTGTCCCCACCAGTTTTTTGGTAAGGTAAATTTGTCATCTTTGTCTTCTCGTCATTGTCTTCTACAGTTGCTAAATTTTCTTTGACAAGCTGTCATCACAAGCTGTCATTCTGTTTGCTTTGGTTTTGGTGGGTATTTCGAATTCTCAAGTTGAAAAATGGGAAAGCCACTATTTAAAAAAAAAGCTGTATCAAGTTTCTGCTTACACAAATCGTCTATGATTCATTCAGAAAAACATTCAGTAATGTTATTGGTAATTAATTAAATGTCACCATGATTTTGATGTAATGCAAGCACTTTGTTTATTTTATAATTAATGTTTCTTCTTTGCCACATAAGTTTTCTGATCGAGTAAATTTGTGCTCTCAGACTTTTAAACATTTATCCCCTAACATATTCAGTTATCCTTGCTGATAGTTGTCACCATGATAAAGAATTCCTGCACCTTTTGTTGGAGTGCACTTCCACTTACAACAAGGAAAGGTATTAATATCTACACTCCATTTGATGATAGTAATTACCGTGGGCAAAAGATTTGTCACCTTCTATTGTGTTTACTTCAAATTGTGATATCGTAGAAAAAACTTCTTGTAAAAAAAAACTGTTGATGTAAAGCTAAAAGAAAAGCTTCAACATCTTAGCATATTTTCAAAAATTTATTCAGTTTTTATTAGTTTGTTCAGAAGTATACATTATATGCCACCATGATCTGTCTATAAGAGTAACATTTTGAATTTATGATTAATTCTAGGTTTCTCCCGGTATTCAAGTGCCAACATCAAGCTATATCAATTTGATCATATAAAACTATCAGACATCTTGTTAAATCTGTTTATAGCTGTAAAAGTAATAAATTATCATAGAAAATTAAGCAAAACAAGTATAATAAATAATACGAATATTCAAGTGCTATAAAAAGAAAAGGTCAGTGCCTGACACTTAACTTTTACAAACAAACTAATAGCATGTAGCAATTCGAGAATGTCAAATTATCAAAAGATTACTCAAAATGTTCATAAAAATATGTTATAACTCAATATTAATTTTTTAAACCTGCATTTCAAACCACTTCTCGAGCAATGATATGTAAAGTAATAATACCTAAAATCCTAAAGCATGCCACTTTAAGAACAGAAACTTTTTATGAACTTTTTGTGCTATTGAAGGTACATTAAAACCCTTAAAAAAACAATTTGGTCAAATTTTAAATTCACCTGAATTTTAGTTCAATCGCTAGATTACCATTAGTTATTGATATTTTGGAAATTTCAGGCAACTTCTCTCTGTGGTTTTTATGATAAAAGCCTCGATAATTTTTTCTTCTCTGTCACATTGTTTTAAAATCTTGACAGCATGTTCGAAATAAAAAAAGAACTGTTTTCTATAGACAATGAAAATTAGTTTGAAGAAACAAAAATATCAAGTTTCTATGGGAAATTATGAATGAATTTTGAAGTTGACAGGAGAAATAGTTTTGTCCAAAGTTCAAAAAAAAACCCCCTAAAAACATCCCTTGAGGGTACTTCTTAATATTAATTTTCTTCTCAATAATTACTTCATTATAAAGAAACAACCTTCATCTTTGTATCACTACTTGTAAACAAAAACTGCTGAAAGATAAGATGGCTGACAAAATTAAAATAGAAATCGAAGTAACTTTACGGCTCTAATACTTTCAGGATTTCAATAACTCACAATGGTATAACAATTGAGCTAAAAATTAAGGAATTTTAAAATTTGACGAATTAATTTATTTCAGGGAGTTAATATACCTTTAATTTTATGTTTTTTACTCAAAACATTAGTGTGTTTAGAAAAAAATGAGAATGTATTTTGAAACAATTTTGAAAATATAAGTATTTATAGAACAAGAAAGTTTTCTCTTGTATCTTATATATCATATTTCCTTTTTTCCGTTTAATTTGAAGGAGCAATAGGTTTTTCTGCAGGAGTCGCTATAATTGTCAAATTTAAACGTTTTTGTCATATATTTCAGATTTTATTTGACAAAAGTTACTGTCTTTTAAATAATTGAGGCTTTGAAACTTTCTGATAGAACCTTCTCTCTAAAATATATTTTGAGATATTAAGGCTTAACAGGTTTAACATGTCAATCATTTTAAGAGAAGTCAATAGAATGAGATTAAAACAATCGGGAGCTTGAAAGATAGTTAAGAATTCCTTTTGATCTACAGATTTCAATAATGCTGAAAAATTTCAGTCTTACTGAAAAAAAAAAAACAATTAAAAAAGAAATTGAATAGGAAGTTGCATTTTGTGGTACAGTGTACTAACAGTTGGAGAAAGAAGAGATAAAAATGGCAGCAAAAATAAAGGGAAGATAAAACTTTGAGTGAAGCTTGCCCATAAAATGTACAGTTGAGTATTTTAAGGAATTGATTGTTAAAATAGTCATTTACATACTCAGGTTTAGGTCCTGTATGGATTACGGTGTGAAATTATCAGAAATTATGAAATTTACTCGAAAGACTGCAAAGATGCAAATTCTAAATCAGAGCGAATTACTTGTTTCTTTAGTAAAATAGGGCTGCGTTTTTTCCTTTCCTGTAAAGTTCAAGGAGAAAAAACTAAATTTTAGCAAAATGTCAAAGCCAACTTTGAATGGATAGATAGATGATAGACCATTAGTGCTTGATATTAAATGAAAGCAATAATGATAAAGTGACTCTATTGCAAGGTGCAGCTATGTGTAAATTTTAATATCATTTTTTATTCACAACCTACATATTTTTACGGAAAGCTTTGCTCAATGTTTTATGTATTTTTATGTAATACTTTCAAAACAAGATTTCACCATTGCACAAGAAATAACTGATGAATATCAGGACTGATTAAAAAGATATGAAAGTTTGATCTTTGCAGATTGTTTTTTCTTACCTTACTATTTACATTGAGCCTAATTTAAAAAAACAAAATATATACCCAGAAACATTAAAATACATACAAAAATTTACATCTTTTCTTTTTTGTTTTAGTTAAAAATCAACAAATATAAACTTCTATAAAACTTTAAAACGTAAGAATACTGTATTTACTATGTTATGTTTTTTTAAAACATATTTAAAACATACTTTTTTATATCTTAAAAAAATAGCTCAAGACTTAACATTTGAAATAATAAGGAAAAGATACAGCAAGTTTGAATGGAACTGCCAACATTTTAATTTTGGTCAAAATTATTGATTATCCCTCTTTGAGGGTCGCACAACAAAACTTTTTAATTTCTCTATTGTATGACTTAATAATTAAAAAAATTAATAAAATACTAAAACATAGAATTATAACAATAATAAACATAAGCAGTATAGCAGAATAAACAACAACCATAAGAATAAAAAAGATAAAAACAAGAAAAAAGGGCAAATTTAAAAAGTGGAGGATTCTTTGACAATTCACAATTTTATCTAACAAACTATAACATTGATGAAAAGTTAAAAACCACAGTACAAATTGTCATATGGCATTAGTTATGTGTCCAGATACTTTCCTCTATGAATTATTTCTGCCCACTACTAACCTAATTGACAATAACACTTTGATAGGTTGGTATATGCACAATTTTATGTTTATAGGTTAACCTTAGGTTTTGTTTGAATTTTGATGTTTTAAAGTTTCAGTTAGCTTTCATCAGGTAATCACAACACGCCAAAAGTTATCACAATAGGCCCTTGATTATTATTTAGACCACCCTGAAATGTCACTGCAGTCAATGCCAATATCTAAAGTCAACAATTGTGACAACCATTCACATATGACGAGAGGAAAGAAGATTAGATTATCACTTTGAATTTCTTAGTTCAAACAAACTTTTGAAAAGAAAACATGGAAAGCACCTTCGCCGACTTCTTAATTCTGTGATAAAATTATGCAATTATCATTGCAAGTATCACAAATATCACCAGTAACAGAATGTTTGCCTGCTCCAAAAACTTCATGGACAAAATCACGAAAAAATGCAGGAAAATATGATAAAACGTGATAATTGAACCAACAATGTGATCAGCTGCTATACCACAATTTACACCTAACAACTGAATATTTTTTTTTTTACAATTTTCCTTTAAAAATACTTTTTATAGGAGATCCTATGTTATTATATGGCTATATTTACTATATGTAAATAATAAAGTCAATCAAGACACAAAGTGGATAATAGTAAAGATGCAGTAAACTGTAGTAAATTTATATATTTTATTACATCCTACTTCATACTTTCATCTTACTTAACTTATAGGTTGAATAATATCAAATACGTAGAGAAATTGCGTTTAGATAAAACAAATAATACATCGACCCAAGATTTTTATGGAAGGTAGCATAGCAAGGGAAGTCTGAACTATGAAGTCTGAAGTTGGCCTATTTTCTCAATATAGATTTATACTTTTTATGGATTAGTTGTGATTTAATCAGACCCTCAGAACCACACATCAATGTAATTAATCAAGAATCTTAAAAAAAAACTTGCAACAAATGTTTCATTAAAAGAACATTGAAAAAGTAAAGACCTAAGATCTTATCCATAAATCAGGAAAAATATCAAGCGTCGACATTTTGATATAAAAGTCAACCAACCAGCACCTTTAAGACTTGCATTATATATCATAAAACAAAGTTATTAAAGCCCAAAAGACTATATACTTCACTAACCTTACTACACTGGGGACAATGGGGGACTGAAAAGTGGTAAAAAATACTGATAGTTTTAGATATTTTGCCAAAGAGTTTGACACGCATACAATATATCCATTTCTAGACTTCAAATGTTAGACCGAGTTCTTTCAAATAAAGTTTATTCCAGATAAAAACCTGCATTAGTTTCTGATAATAATTGTATTTTTAAGCCTCAATGGAACAATGCAACGGGCGCACATGCCTGATGGGAGACCATGACATACCTTCAATACCCATCTTAAACCAAAAAGAGTACAATCATAGAATGTTGTAAAAATCTTACACGTGTTTTTGTGAAATATATTTTGAAGGGAATAGCATGACAAACGGCCTTACTTATCTACTGTCATAAGTGTAATAATCTTACCAAATATCTGGACATATATTGTCTAGAAACTAATTACCTGTTTTCTGGGACCACCTTTTGATGCTTTTCTTTGTAAGCACAAGCAATCATGGCAGGATTGCTGCAAATATGACTGTTCAAGAATTTGCAGCTGTCCAACACATTGGTAGCAAATATCTATGGCTTATGGAAATACCTTATTAACATCATAAACATTACTTCTAGTTTTTAGGCCCCCAACATCACGATCTTAAAGAGAAAAGTATATGTGTACTAAGGTTAAATTTCTTTCAGTTATAGCAGTCTCTTCCCTGAAAAATAAAACTTTTAAAACTCACATGACTAAAATTGGATGAGCAAAAATTTGTGAAATGAAAGTTTGTGTAGTACTCAATTTAAATATATCAATTTAGTTGAAACAGATTTCAATTTTGATTAGTTTTTTTCTGCCTTGTACCAGATGGCCTTGGACATCAAGAACAATTATTTTCTATCAGACAAAAATAATTAAAGGCATGAATAAAAAAGAAACACCAGATCTAGCAAAAAAATATTTTGTCAATCCTCTAGAACTTCGATGGAATTATGAAAGTGAATCATATGAAATATAAATGAATCATATGAAGCATAATAAATGATTTCAGTTACTTTCTCAAGATATTTTAGTTAAAAGTTATCGACTTTGGGAATGATCTAACTGGCCAACCTTTGTGTACAATTAAATTTTAAATTTTGCCTACAAGTCGAAAAAATCAAGACCATATGGTATTCGGAAACAAAATGTAACTGACGTAACTGATGTATGATCAAAGCATGTTGTAAAAATCTTGCACATGTGATGATGTGTTTTTGCGAAATATAGAAAGAAAAAACATGAAAAATGATTTTACTTATCTATTGTTATAAGTATCAGAAGATAATCTTAAGACCATCTGGACATTTATTGTAGCAACAATGAATTGAATGGAAAAACTGTAAAAAAGTACCTTTACTGTTAAATGATTTTCCCTCATTTATCATTTTTTAAAATAAATTGAGGTTAAAACATTAATCAAGAGACCCATTACCAAATACAGTCATGATCTAAGTCAAAGTATGCATGTTTTTTTAAACAATCATATTTGATTTATTTTCAAAATTTGGAAATCTAACCCCAATTTAATAGTAGCTTCTTTAAGAGATGCAAGAGAAAGAATGTATTGAAAAAGAAGTAAGAATTTTTATCCACATTGGAAAAAAAGAAAGAAAAAACGTTTTAGATCGATGATCAAAAGTTATTTTTTTCACAAAACCAAAATTTAAAATTTGAGATATGCAAATTTATTGTTGAAAGTCCAAAAGTGTATAATTTAACATAATAGGGTTTTTGTTTGTTTGTAGTTGACTCTTGAGTTTTTTTTTTTTTATTTTTCAGCTGCAGAAAGACAAGAGAGCAAGTAAAAAGTTATTACATGAAAAGGTGAGAATAGTATTTGTATTTACAAACATATCCTACTGTATAGTATTCAAACCAAAGTCAAATTCTAAGCTAAATAGGAACCATTTTCAAGAACTCTAATTTTTCATTAAATTATTATTCATCTTTTGCTTTTTAATGCCCATTTTTAAAATGAAGGTATTTCCATAGTGACAAATTGAGTAGAAGAGTCAAATTTCTTTTGATGTTTCTTTACAATCAATCAAGCCTTCACTTGTCTTGTATGTATTTTGTTAGTTAAAACCTAATTTAAATACCCCAATGAAAATACAAAAGCAAAATATATACTAAAGGTTTTGCAAAGATATATAAAAAAACAGATACAAAGTGACTCTCCATGATATTGTTCAATATTTCAATATATTTAAAAACAATCTGTGAAACAATTTAAAACTTACTTAATTTAGACATCATATCTTTAACTTTCACAATTTATGGCATATTATAATTTATGTAATTTTGCATACAAACTAGAGCCCCTCAATAATTTCTCTTCTAGTCTGCAGTCTGGAAAAAGTTGCACTTTTCTTACCTCTTTGCTTCAGATGGATAAGGAGCTTGAACAAATTGACTACGATAAAGAAAGAGTAAGTTTGAATACTGCATTGTATTATCTACACTTTGTTTCTCTTGTTCATTTCCTAGTAAAGTTGATTGAGAACATTAATTGTGAATACATTACACCACATATGAGTGTACACCTCAGAGCAATTTAGATGTATGTTTAATATTGATAACCAGAGATAACAGCTGTTTATATTTTTGAATGTTTTCTATTTCTTCAGCCTGTTTTTCTTGTTGTTACTAGTCGACTTTTCTCATAGCTAATGCAATCTTCGGCTAATACACAGCAAAACAGTTAAATTAAAAATCTAGAAAGTATTTTACTTTCATAACCTTTTTAACCCTTTGCATCCCAGCCGTTTTTTCAGTGTATACTCTCTGTATCCCGACCATTTTGAGGGGAAAAACAAGATTTTCAAAAGGTTCAAATCAGGCAATGTATGATTAAAAAAAGTTATGCAAGGAACTTTACTTTAGTCATGAAACACTTTTCTGTATATTATTTTACTCTATCAAGACTATTTATAGCAAAATCAAAGTCAAAATTTAGAAACAATAGGCGGCCATTTTGTTTTTTTCTCAGTGAAATTTATTGACTTTTAAATGGAGGTTTCAGTGAAAAAAATTATTGCAAAAGCTAAAAAAGATGTCCCCATCTAATTAATAAACTTTATCCTACTCATTTAATATGATTATATTACTTAGAGTTTGGTCTGATAAGCTTTGGAGGCTAGAAATTGAGATAATAGTATCTGTGTCTAACTCCGTGAAAAAGCAGTCAAACCTGGCAATATCTTCATGATTTTTGCCATTTGGATTAAATAAATCAACAAAAAAATAACTTTTAATTATACTTGACATTTTCTGGAACTTGTTTAAATCTTTTCTCAAGCCAAAAATCTTGTTTAGTGGTGTTTTTTCTTCACAACTTGTCATGAGGTGCGCGCTCTCACTATACAAATTTTCTCAAATCTTTTTTGAGTTGCTTAGTCAACATTTTTTTCTTGAAACGGCATTTTACAGACCACTGACCATCCGTTCGACCTGTAAATTTGTTTTTTCGTTAAAATCGGCTTTATTTAAGGAGCTACAAAGCTTAGAAAACAATGAAACTTCATCCCGGACTGGTCCGAGAGCGGGATCTGGTTGACACAGAGCTTTCTCGGACGAGTCAGGGATCCAGATGCAAAGGGTTAATTTGCCTAAGTTACCAATTAGAAATTTGGAAAAAAAAGTTATCAAAACTTTCAAGGCAATTCTTAGGTGGGTTATGGTTTTCGTAAAAACTTTTTCCAATAACAAATTAATGTCATAAAAACACTATACCTATTTAAGCAAGGCATTTTCATTCATATTGACTCAAATTTATAATGTTTTGTGAAAAGTTAGAAAGGATCTTGTCAAAAGAAAATAATCAGCAAAATTAATATTCAGTTATAGCAAGATTAAAAGTTGCTTTTTTCTGTCAAACATAAAAATTTTTTCTTCTGGGGAAGACCATACCAGTGAATGATTGTAACTGAAGGATATTGCCTTTTTAGGCCCTTAAACAGTGGAGTTGAGAGAAGTGAGTTCAAACCTACTATGCTTAAAAATATGCGTGATTGTCAAGTAAACTGCAGACTAGTAGATCATAACTTATTTGATTTTTTTTAGTTTGTTTTATTTTTCGAACTTTTTCATTTATGAAAAAAGAAAAAAGCAAGTTAGAAAGACAACCAATTTTTCTTGTGCAATTTGCATTTCCATATCTTTAATTTCATTGAAATTAGCAATGAAAGCTTTGGAAACCAGGCAAATACTTTTTGTATTTAATTAGTATTTTTAATTAAAACATTTCATGTGCTTGGTGTTCCATGTAACCTGAATGAAGCAATGAAAGCTCAACAGAGATTGAAATCCTCTAATGAAATTGAATTACCAATGCAGAAATTGGAACCAGAATTATTCAAACAAGGAAGTAAGTCTGTAATTAAAATCTCAATCAAACTCCAAGCTCTATTGTAACAACTTCAAGAACCTTAATTATTAAGTGGGCCAAGCGACCCTTTTTCAGTTTTATGCTAAATCTCACATTCTCATTTTGGTAGTGATAGTGGCGGGGTATAGCTGTCATCATAAGAATATGTGAAATAAGCTACAGAAACACTTATTTGATAAGATAGAACTGAAGACTATCAAGTCTTCTTTTTTAAAGTTTTTCTTTTCTCATCTCCAGACCTTGAAAGTAATTTTGCTTTCATTTCCTAAAACTTCCAAGCACTATAATGCTGCAAGTGATTTTATGACATCACTGTTCAAAGTTAAACATAAACATTTAACAAATTCCAGACAAGGAATTAATAACCTAGCTGAGACCAAGTGCATAATTTGCTTGAAATGTTCGTTAGATGTTCAAAACTAAACTTAGTGTACAAACCAGACAAATCAAGACCATATATTGTTCAGAAACCAAGTTTATTTAAAGAATGCAACAGTGATTATTTTGTTTCACAAAACTAAAATTAACTAAAGTAAAGCTCAAGTGTTTTCAGTGAATAAAGAGAAAGGAAAAACTAGTCCTAAGTATGCATGTAGTTTTTTTAAACAACGACCTGTATTTGTTTTCAGAATTTGGAATCTTAATTCAATTTAATTGCAGCTTTTTTACAACGAATTGTCATCCGCTGCCATCTTTTAGATACATGCAAAGATGCAAGAGAAAGAGAATATTGAAAAAGAAGCGAGAATATCGATTGGGAATTTCCCAATTTTTTTATTCTTAATGTCAGCTTGAAGAGCAGCAAAGAACCATTAAAAATGTAAGCATAAACTCTTTGCTCTTGTTTAAAAGATGTAGGCTTCCCTTTTTGTGAAATGTATCCCATGAGAATCCTGATAAAAAAATTAGGCAGACTTCTTGGGCATTTTGTTTTATGTTTGTTGTTGATATCAAATCTTACAAAAGATTTGAAAAAAGGATCAACAAGAAAAAGATTGGTCAGCTTGAATTTATTACATTTCTATTTAAAAGATGTAACCTGTCCTTTTGAGAAAGATTTATGTATTCAAGAAGAACTTTTTGTGTGCAACTTCAATTAACTTATTGTGTATCTATATTTTTAGGAACAGTTAATTTCACTTTATATTTCAAGAAAGGAAAACAACTTTTTTTGGAAAATCCAATACAAATGAGAAACCTCAAGAATGAGTTTCAACTGCTTTCTTTTCTTTCGAATATCTAATTGACTAGAGTGAATGATATGAAAGGAAGAATATATTAGTGGTTATTAGGTCATTTTGTAACGTTTTGTGAGAAAAAAACATTCAAACTAATACTTAAACTAATATAAATAATAGCTTTAGGAAAACGTATTTAAATTAAAAATGTGCAATGAAAATATCTTTGTGAGTGATATCTCAGAAAACCGTGACAATATCTCAGAATCTGAAAAACTTATGCCCATTTTCAATTGCTGTTTCAAAAAACTAAAAATAATTTTGTAAAATTCCTTCTCATGCTAGTCCCAGTATCATTTCAATGTCAGCATCTTATATATCAACTTTTAAGATCGAAGCTCAAGAAAGACATTTTGTGAAGGTGAGATTTGACATGTGCTTACAGAATTTCTCTTTTATTCTATAATTTTGATTACTTTAGGTAGTTTTTTGTGTTGACAGGTGAGTGTTTAGTGTTTTGTGCACATTAAATCATCATATTTCTTCATTTTGGTAAGATTTCTATTAGTAATGATTTGCTAACTGCCTTAAATCAGTATCAACTCAAAGAACTGACAAGGCTTCATTACTTTTAACTTTAGTTTTTTAGTTTTAATTTTAAGAAATTCTAATTTGTCATTGCCATGTCTCCTTATCAAGATTTTTTTCTGTCAGTTGAATAACCGAATGAATCAAACAATATAATTGATTTGTTAAAGTTAAGTAAAATGAAGCTTTTTATCAAGATTTTTTTCTTTCAGTTGAATGACCGAATGAATCAAACGATATGATTGATTTGTTCAAGGTAAGTAAAATGAAGCTTTTTATCAAGACTTTTTTCTTTCAGTTGAATGACCAAATGAATCAAACAATATAATTGATTTGTTAAAGCTAAGTCAAATGAAGTTTTTTTCTTTTATGGAGAATATATGTGTTAATACATATGCTAGTTTGGAAAATAAACACAATCTGATAGTCTGAAAATCAATGTAAATTTCCAGAAGCTATCACAGGTTTCAACTTTGTTCCTAGGACTTTCGTTATTGTACCAAATATGCAGTGTGACAAAAGGAGCCCAAGGTAGCCAAGAATTTAAATGCATTTTAGATGGCCAGGTAAACGAAGAATATAAACAAAGGTTGGTTGGTTTTAACATCAATTACACAGATTGAAAACTTCATCAAAATACAAAAAATTATATGAAAATAAAGAAAATAGTAAAAAGCTTGATCAAAATCCGAAGGAGAAAAGTTATTAAATATTTTAAAAGGTTATTGTTTCCATGTTAATGTCGCAGGAGTTGTGTTTTGTAACACATTGGACTCTGAGGGAGAGGAACACTACAAAATTAATCATGACAAAAGCAGACAGTGTTAATGAGCATAACACATACCCTGACGTATCCTGAAGAAAACATGAAAATGAGATAAAAAGGGTCAAGAAAGAAGCAGCAACTTCAAATCCAAAAACGTGTGCAATAAACACCCACTGACTTATTTTCATTGGATGAAGCCAATCAGGCTCAGAACATCAGGATCTTTTTATCTTACATGTATTGATCATCATCTATGCATGCTTTAACTTAGACTAAAAAACTACTTTTGGACAAAACAGAGCAAAATTTTATTATACCATGCTTCAGAAACATGTACACTACTTTAGTTCTTTGAGAGGTACAGGTGGTGGTGAACCCCAAACCTCCCCCCCCCCCACCTCGACCTGAATAGAGTTAAACTTAGCCAAAATGTTCACAACCAAATTCTACTGAAAGTCGAAAAGTCGCTAAAAAATCTTATAGGGGCAAGGGGGTGTAATTTTACCCCCTACCTGAAATTGGGTCCATAGGGCAAAATACATAGTTTCTATGGGCAGGAAATTATCTGATATTGGGACTGATAAAAGACTCAAAATAGGCACTGATTTCAGGAAATTGCTTGTCTTGTTAGTCCCAGTCTCCTTTCAATAATTGGTGACACATCAATATATTGAGATTTAAAAATATGGACACACTTAATATTATGTTTATTAATGGTTATACTGGTTATAAGCTTGAAAACTTTTGAGTAACCACTAGAAAGTATCATTTCTGAATAAGCATCAAATTTAAAGGAGCGTGTAACGTGTTTCTTTAAATATAAAAAATTGCTCTTGTTTAATTCTGTCAGAAGATCTGTTAATCACTCTAAATGATTCTTATATTTACATCATTCACAATAAATAAGATTTTAAGTTTTACATTAACCTCAAAGAACAAATTCATAAAAATTGTAGCATATAGAATCTTTAGAAATGCAATTAATGCTAGGGGATGCAGAATATCTCCTTATAATTTGATTTCAACAGGCAAAACATTTTAACAAGTCTAATTTATTTTAAGAATCTATGCAAGAAAGCTTTCCATTTAAAAAGAAAAATCTCCTTACGGCATGTTTATTTCACTGGAATGTGTTTTCAAACCTATCTACAAATTGAGCTTTTAGCGACTTTGCAGCAATATACTTTATTTACTGAAGAAAGTAAGAAACTTTACCTTTCTTCTTGAAACCCTTAGCGTTTATAGGTTAGGAGATAACGATTGCTTAGACCAGTTATTCTTCAAATTGACTATTTCCATACGCAGACTAATCACATCGCAAGCTGGCTCCATTTGGCAATTAGATGTTCAACTGGCAATTGATTTGATTACACCATGATTGCATAGCCGATATAGTTGTAAAGGTGTCATTCATTGATTTTCATCCACATTCGCATTCATTATTGAGCAGACATATCAGATGAACTTGAAAATCAGGTTTGTTTTCTTTCCAATCTTTCAGAACATTCATTGGCTTTTTGCTTTAACTGGTTTGTTTGGCTTTATTATGAATTTTGAAGCTCTTTTTATCATGTTTGATTAATAATTATGATTTACTTTCAGAGGCACTACCAAATTCTTTTTATTCTTCAGATAAAATCTATACACAATGCTTATTTCAGAATAATGCTTTGTTCAAATAATTACATATTTAGGCAAGACAGAAAAAGGGAAAACATGTCCGGCCATATATTAAGATAAAAGTAATATTCACCCTCATAAAAGAAATGTTTTCTTTTGAAAAAAACATAAAAGAAATGTCTTCTTGAGTGAAACCAAACAAAAAGCATGATTATTATAGAAAGAATTGTTAGTTAATATAAACATTGAAGTGGTAGCATTGAAGACATCATAGCATTGAAGTCTAAATTAAATATTAATGTGCATGAGCTTTCTCAGAACATGGCTCATTGATAATTCAGTGGCGTAACTTTGTGGTTGCCGGGTGATTTTGGATAACTGAAGCTTTCTCCGGGCTACCAAAATATTTATGCTGGTAGCCCAAAAGCAATCCCAATAAATTGTGATAGAAAAGTTTCTCCAGTCAATGTGACTTTAAGTTGGTTTAAACTAATAAGAGGTCAAAATATATACTTAATTACTACATACAATACGAGTTCTATGCATCAGAGGCATTAATATAAGATATTGCTTTTTGAAATAAAATCATGTGACACAGCCGGGCTACCAGAAAAAACTATGAAATTACACCGCTGGATAATTGATATATTAGAGCTAAATATTCAGTTGGTTTGATAAATAACCCTAATAAACTATCAAGAAATCAATAAAATCCAAAACATTAGGACTGCATCTTTGGAAAAATTTCACTTTTTAATTCAAATATACTAGATCATTTAATATTTGGAAAAAAATACAAGACAATTATGGTACACAAGACAAGACTGACTTATTATGGTTCCAACTTTGTCACATTGCGCTACAACCAAAGAAATATGAAACATAAGTTTCCTCAGGTATAAGTAAATGAGAGTTGGCAAAGGTGCTTTCCATGTTTGTGAAGCATCAGTTTCTTTAAGTGTGATAGAGAATTTGTGCTCATTAACATGTAACAAACCTTTGACTACGTTGATGTTCATCTATCTGTTGATAATGTTTTCTAGCTCACTTTCTGATTTCAAAATCAAAGAAAAACGAATTAAGAATGATTAAGAATGATTAATGGCACCTTTACAATCTATACCATCTGTTCCATCATCAGCATCAATCCAAACCACCATGCAAAAAATCACTTGAACAGTCAAATATCCACTTTCCTTGATAAAATCAACAGTCTTCCTTGATAAAAGAAGAAAAAAAATTAATACTCTTCCTGAAAAGCTCAAATGTTTGCATGAAATATTCACATTTTTAACACTTCCTACAAAAAAATATCCCTACTAATGGTTGATGAGAGTCTGTTAAATATACAGAAAGATCATGATGACTAGCCACTAATGATTTCGATTTTTTATTTTTGTGTGTGTGTGGGGGGGGGAGGTTTGAGATATCATTATGGTATAGGTTCAAAAACATAATATCAATGTTCTGTAAAATAAGAAAAACTTTCTCTCAACATTTTTAAAAAATTGGCAACAATGCTCTGCTAAAAAATAAATATAGGTCAACAAAAAATCATACTTGCATAGGTTTTGGACATAGTAAAACTGTATTTGCTAACCAATTAAAGTTTAAAAAAATATATTTATTCTATATTTCTGTAAGTAAAAGTCATTAAAAAAGGTTTTTATTTCGGAGTAAATATTATGTACATTATAGATATATTATAGATAAATGTTTCTATATTTATGATATAGGTTTCATACAATTCTTCATTTTTCAGAAGGCTACATATAATTTTCATATGACTTGGTCTACCTGATACAATATTACTCTGCATCGCTCATCAGTTGTAAGTTGAAGTATGAATTAACAAGACCTAATTGCCACCTCTATTGATATTTTATGCAAACAAAGAAAATAACCTACTTTAAACCAGTTAGGTTTAAAGGGATTTGAAGATACAAAAATATCAAGTCATATAAAAAGGGCAAAAAAATTTAGAATTCCACTTTCTACTTTATCTCAACCTGATTATTAAATTGCAAGGTAATTCAGTTTTCAGAATTATTGCTTTTGGATATTCCCTAAAAGATGAAGAGTTTCAGATATTACTAAGTGTATAAAAATAAAATACCAAAATCTTCAATACCACCCCTCTGATTATATCCTATTTTAGTGGAGAAAAATTTCATATTGATATGGCAAAACCATAATAAAGCATGTGGCAGAAAACCAAAATATTGTAAAAGCTGTAAACAGCTGGAAACTTGAATGGAACAGTTTAATAGAATAAGTGAAATGAATGGTTTTTCAAAACTTAGAATGGGAATGAAAGCTTCCTACATATGACTTATTCAACATTTAATAAAAATTCTAAACAAGGTTCCCATTACTTTCAACAGCTTGGTCGCAATTTTAGGCACATCATCACCAGAGGAATGCTTCCTTACAAACTTTGTTTCCCAAAAAATCTTACAGTTGGTACATAATGTATCTGATATGATAGAATCTGTGAGCTATATCTTAAAAAAAACTATATCCACATAAATTCAAGAAAACCTACACTATTAAAGGGTGCGTTAAAGAGAATCCGTTAAAATAATCTCCAAATTGTTCAAAAGGAATCGAAATTCATGAATTGAAAGATGATTCTTTCCAGTTTTGTTAACAATAACTTAATTAATCCTATTTGCAATGTCCCTCCCTCTTATTTTTTCTCAGGTATTTTTAGAAACAGCAAGCATAGTTTTTAGAAGCTTTTCATAAGAAGTTGATATATGTCCTCGAAGATCTCTAACGGTGGTTTGTTGTGCCTGATTAACAGCATTTTAGCATGCTAATTTTCAAATATATAGATTTTGAAACACTAAACCTTAAAGCGCCAATGTCAAGCGAGCTTAAACAGTTAATAAAACATAACGTTATATTACACTTTCAGAAGAAAATTCATTCAGCAGTGACTCATTTGCGGCATGCTTGACATTGCCGCTTTAAACAATGCCAATAAAATATTTTTAGCATGTTTCATCTCTCAAGACCATATCTACCAGTTGATTCATCATATCAAATGCCAATATTCTGGCCATTTTCTGGAGATAACTAACTATTTAGAAAATGCCAGAATTTTACATAGGCGGTGCCTTTAATGACGACGTCCTCACCAAGTCACGTCACCTGAATAATTTTGGTGCCATTTTGTTCATGGAGGTTCATACGTTTAGTGTGGTGAATTTATAGGTCCATGAGATTTTAGGGGGGGGGATACACTTTTGGCCCCCTTCATGACTAAAGCGTGCCATTTTACCCCATGGCAAATAGGGTTAATAAAAAACTTTATGCTACTAACCTTTAAAAATCGATCATATTGTTTGATTCATACGGTCTTTTAACTAAAAGAAAAAAAATCTTGATAAGGAGACATGGCAATGATAAATTTAAAAAAATACCTTTCAGGAAATATTGAAAATTAGTCAGGTCTTTGAGTTGATAATGATTTAAGACAGCTTTGAAATCATGCCTAACAGAAACCTTCCAAAAAAAAGAAATATGCTTATATACTAACTGGTAACACAGAAAATACTAACAAAAATAATCTCACTCTAAGGCGACAAGAGGATGGCTGTGAACAAATAAATCAGATCACTTACTTGATAAATCTTTTTCTCTTGCTGCTCGATCTAAAAAATTAATGTATAAAATACTATATAATACTAGCTAGAAATTTTTTGAAAGACTCACACACAAAGTCTTGAAAAAAGCAAATTAAGTTGGATTTTCAATTGAAACGGATAAGACCAACTTCCAATCAGTAGAAAAGTTATTGAGTGTAAATAATCATTAGTCATCCGAAATAACCTAAAAATCAGTAGATAATTCAAACAATTAACCTGCTTCCTTACCTCCTTGTAAAATATAAGAACATAGTAATATGTGGTTATTGCTAAATTGGTAAAGACTAGACAAGTACCACCTATGGTGCTTTCTCTTGAAAGTGATGCTCAAGAGCACACACTACTGATATCACCCAACTGCCTACACAGCATGAACATTGATGAAAGTCACAGGATCAGGAAGACTATGTTCTGATTATAACAGATAGGTTTTCAGACAGTTCTAAGCTTTCCCATTTTATCTGACTAATATCCAACATGAGTCTTTGAAAATTAATTTTTTCCATTTTTTAATTAGTTTTGTGCTACTAAAAGGTGTTCCCATTTGTTGTGAAATACTACCTGGTGCATAAATACCACTTAGGAAAGGCTTTCACCTAAATGCTTATCTGATATGAAAACTGTGCTCAAATATTCCTGTCAAGTGGGAACGCTACATCTATCCAATCTATTGGTGGGTGCCAAAATGAAGTTGGCTGCATTTTTGCAAAATATCTGGCATTGTTAGCAATGTCAAACAGAAGCTCTATATTCATATTCATATCTGAAAAATTTGGCTTTCAGCTGATAAAGAAATTATTGTTTACAGATTGAATGTTTTTACTCGTTGCGAAATGTATCATATCCCAAATTTGACACTAAAATAACTAATAAATATCTAGTGGTACTGGGGGGCAAATATATCATGAACAACAAACATGAAACCAAGCTTAACTCCCAAGGCTTGATACTCAAGGCTGAAATTTTAGTGCCAAAAACACTCTTGATATCAACAATCATACCAATGGGTATTATGAACTCAGTCAAGAGAGGCCTTCTTTTACTTATAAAATATTAAATGCATACTAACACCACTGGACAGTCTATGTAAGGTTTTGATCTAGGAAAAGAAAATATTTCTCCCATTGGAATGGAAGAAATAAAGAAAATTTGATATTTAACTGTATTAAAGTAATTGATGATACATGATAGCTCTCACAAAGCATACTAACAGGTCAATTAATTGAATTTTTATTGAAATACTTTCCTTATAGTATAACTTCTCGTTTTTGAGATCTTGGGAACATAGCCCCTGAGCCAGAGTTTACTGATTACACCAAACAGCAAAATGTTGAGAAATATAAATTCTGTGAACACTGACGGCATTTGATTTAAATACGAACAAGAACCAAAAACGGTGCATAGTAAAAAATTACATGGCAATTTGCATGCCAACCAGCTGATAAGATACAAAAACTAAAAAATCTTTTACATAGAGAATAAAGATATCGAACTGAAGATAAAATAATAACCAAATTGTTTACAATCAACTTTGAAAACAAAATTTTTGAAAACAAGACGTAAATCATTTGAAAATCTACATCAACGATAAAATCAGGGCCTTTTCTAGAAAAGTAGGGCAGCTTCTGGCTTCCATGAAAAAAAAGGCCACAAAATATTTAGAAAAACCCACTACAATTAGAATTTTTCACCTTTCCTTATTAAAAAGAGCAAAAAATGCAGTATTTGAGGGCAGGGAAGTGTCCAATATTCCAATTCTTATAAAATCTAGAAAAGGCACTGACAATGTAAAAAACAGATGTGAAAAAGGTTAAAACCATTGCTCAACATGTTTTCCTTTGTCTTTTTTAACCTGATTGCACCGTAACTCATAAATATTTTCTACAAGAATGCAGAAAACACAACTAAAGAATGTCTTCTTTATCCATGCGACCAAAACACACAATAAAAAAGACAGAAATCTCCTCAAAAATACTTGTCTCTTTGAATTTGATTTTGACTAAAATCAGAAATAAAAAAATGAGCTACTATTTGAAAAAACAAATTTAATTTCCTCTCAAGTTAATATGCATTGAGAAATATATTCTGAATGAACTATATATCAATCAAAAAAAATCTTCCTTACTTGTTTTTGGTGTAAAAACTGAACAGAATATAAAAGTTTGAGCTCTTAATGCAACGTGAAAAAAATGTCACCTTTTTTTCTGCCCACCCTGTATATTCATATCAGAAGAATCTTAATATTTTTCATATTTATTTTTTCACTTTTGCGATCAGCAAGGAGTTGCTCAAAACCTGATTGCACGAAAGAGAAATTTCCAAAAATTCTATGGAAAATTTTTCTTTACTTACATTTGTGCATAAGGTGATACAACATGGCTACTCTTTACTATCACAGATACAAATTGTATGAAATCATTTTGTAAGAATGAACAGAAAAATGAACTACATTTCTGGGAGAAATGGAGTTTTTGTTGGTTCAAAATTTACAAAATAAATCTATGTATGGTTTCCCTTCTTTGACATCCCACCTCTCAAATTATTGCTATGTCATAAAAAACTAAAAAATGGCCCAGAACTGTTTCTGGAGCATGGCAATGGCCAGAAGTTTAAATAAACTTATCATAACCGGACAGAAATCTTACAGGTCAAAATCTGATCAGAGCCAATGGCACTAGGTGTTTCCAGCATAGCAGAAAAGAAAACAAACATGCTTGATTCTCTAAAATTATTTTTAATACAATGTAACAAGAATTTATCCACACCATTGCAAAGGTTATCAAAGAAAGGTATGCAGTTTTGGTAACTCCTAGCAATCATGTCATGTCAATTCTATTATTTCTCTCTATACAACAGTAAACTACTGCGATACTAAGCTCATTTCTGATACAATAGACAGTGATCACATCACCTTGAAATTCTGTAATGGGGCAATGATGAATTCAAATGCAAAGAAGCTGTGAGTGTACATAACTCAATCTGTCAAGCATTGCCTTGAACTAGCAATCTAAAACAGCGCTAAAAATAACAAAAAATATGGTTGACGGTCATTATAATCGACCAATTAAAAAATATGGCAGTCATTTCGATTTTCAGGCGGTCATGATTTTTTCTCATCCAACGCCATTAGGAAAAGGTTTTGCAAACAGGGGTGCAGCTCAGTGGTAGAGCACTGGCATAATATGAGAGAAGACCAAGGTTCAATTTCCTGTGCTCCCATATTGTTATTTTGTGTTGTATTAATTGAAAGTTTTAAAGCATATCTTCAAATCTAAAAATATAGAAAGCTAGGCAAGTAAAACAAATGATAAAATAAAAAGTATAATGTTGCTTTACCATTGAGCTATTCTGGCTAGAACTGAACTCGCATCTCCCTTTCTTTCTCATAATTTCAAAAACAGCGCATTTGCAGTTCAGAAAAAATATGGTGGCAAAAGTTTCTTTGCTAAAAATATTCATTTTTGAAAAAATGCAAACCTCGCGCTGACCTTAAAAAGTCTGAGGTGGGCAATGGCTGGGGATCACCTGCTTCTTTCTAAATTCACAACTCGCAGCTGAAATTAATGGAAATATGCAATCAAATGTGGTTTCTTAAGTGCTTTTAATCGATATCAAGAGAATCAACTGAAATGAAAAACATTTCTTTCATTAGAAAGACCTGGTGAAACAAATGCGAGTAGACTTAAAACAGAAACAGAGGTCAAAACATAAAACAGAAGCAGGGAATTTTCCAGAGATTTCTTGTGGCCAAAGAACAGCCTCAAGAACTCAATCATAATTGAATTTTTAAAACTGAATCCTGAAAAACATGAATAAATTTTGAACTTTTACAAAATCTGCTATGTTTGTCTGGTACTTGCAGAGAAATATTATATTTTTTTGTTCTTCAATCTGTTTTGAAAAAAAGAATAGGATTGAAAGCCTATTATATCAACATCTTGATAGAAAAAACTTGAGTTAAACCTGAAAGTAGAATATTTTCTCTGTTGTTCATGCCCAAAACGGAATCTTTTCCCAAAGAACGACCGTTGCTAAGAACCTCTGGAGAAATCCCTGAGGAGGAACTGCACCTGGTCAAAATGATCAGTGATATTGATTTAGTGGCAGTCAGTGACTCATTTTGGGCGTTCATTGACCGCTAGTTGGCTGTTATTTCAAGCGCTGCTAAGACAAAATTATTCAAGAATTTCCAGTTTATTATCTATTTCATACATTTTTATTTACTCAATTATTAGCTCTAGATACTACATATTATGCCCTACCAAAAAAACAGGGAGTTGTTTCATGAGCCACATGAAACAGGGGTACATCAAACTGCTCCATTTGTGCCAAGAATTGATAACTACATTTAAAAAATATATCTGTTGATGATAAAAGATGCAAAGAAACCAAATTTAGATTACAAGTTGCATCAAGAAAGCTAATATCCTCTAAACTTTATTGAATTGTTGTTCTTCCCCAGGAAGTAATTGGGAAAAATCAAAATTTTCTGGTATTTTTTTAATTTTTCATGAGTTAAAATTAGCGACAACTCATTTGCTAACAACATTTGACAAAAGAAAAGATGAGGCAATTTAAGAAGATTTTACTCAAGTCCTGATGAAAATTATTGCTGTGAAAGCCACAGATAAAAAATTTCTAATCAAGTAGTCTAGTCTGAGATCAGTCCTTGAACAATGGAGAAAACACATTTACTAAGACTAAATAGTCAAGATAAACAAATGAATCGCCTTTTAAATCCTTTTTTTCTGCTCCTTGAATGCACATATTATGTCCTTGAAAATATAAAGAAAATGTTCAGAAACACTAACAGTTTTAATTTTTTTCCTGTGTTATTATTTTCCTGGTCGAAATTTGCAACATTCCTAAAAAATTGTACACACAAGTAATTAGCAGGCTTACGGTAGACTCTAATGTCTTTATGCTAGGAGCATAAAAAGAATTTTGGTAAGCTTAGGGGCAACAAAACTCATTTAAATATATTAAGCCCTTAAAATCCCAGCCATTTTTAGAAAGGTGGGGTTTGTGCCATTGAAAAAACTGAGGCTAAAACATGCTCTATTCAGCTTTGGGGGCACAGAGCAATATATTCAAAAATTAATATGCAATTGAAACATTTTTCAAAGAAACATTTTTTTATTTATAGGCGACACAATACTTTTTTTGCAATGAAAACATTTGTAAAATAATTTTGTTGCACAAAATGTTTTCGCATAAGCCGCATGCCCCTAAGGCTTTAGTCTCATTGAAAAAGCATTTAATTTCCTTTAAGTGAGGTCTGAAGCCAGCGCCTAGGGCACTCTACTTCCCTTGTTACCAGAATATTTCAGGATCAAGACTCTCAGGATGAAAACAAAATATTTTATAAGTTGCAAATAAAGTAATGAAGAAAAGAAGTTAAGAATGGAAATTCAATAGAAATGTAAGAAATTAAACTTGACAAACCGTTTTGTTGTTAATTCTTTTTTCAAATCGTTTGTAAGATTTGATCTAAAAAAAGAAAAAAATAATTAAAAAGAGAAGTGTGAATTATTCTTTTATTAGAATTTGCCTTGGATACATTTCACAATATGGGAAGCCTACATATAAACAAGATAAACTTTATACTTACATCCTTTAATGATCTTTGCTGCTCTTGGAGCTAAAAAATAAAAAGTAAACAAAAATTAATTAGTAAACATCTTAAATGTGAAGGTGAAGGGGGATATGATGGCTATTTAAATTTTTTGACATTAAAATTTGTGCCTGCTGCCAAATAGGCTGACCTTAACTTTAAATCTAACAACAGGACCAACTGGCTGTTTTGTGTTACTGTAAGATTTAGATTAAACCAAAATACAACAATTGAATCATGATACACTAACATAAAAGATAGCTCAAAGAGAATTTATAGAAGTTGTTATAGTATCTTTTTGTATGTGCTTCAGATGCCTTAAACCTTTGTTCAAAACTTCGATACGATACTACCAAGACACTTGGTAGGTAGATTCATCATAGTTTACAGATATAAAGATTTAATTTAGAATTTTCAAAGTTGGATTGCACTTTAAGGAATTGCTGACAAACGACCATTGCTAACAATTAAGCAAAACCTCAAAACTTAGTGGATAGTAAAACGAACATAATAAATAGATAATACAACAGCTAATAGGACATGCTGTCTTTGTTTTCTTATCGCTGTTTAATCTGTTTCCTAATTTGTTTTATGTAATAATAGTGAAAAAAACTCCATCTGAATCCATGAATAAATAACTTACTTTTTTTTCCACTTCCTCTTTTTCTTGCATCTAGTAGAAAATAAAGTAAGAAACCTTAAAAAAACGGCAATTATTTTTATTGCTATTTTGGTTTATTTTTATTTTCATTTTTTTACTATTAATATTGTTAATGTTGTTGTTACGAAGGGAACATAATTACGCATCAATTTTACATGGCTCTTCGAATAACTTTATCTTTAAATAGACAATTAAATAAACAAATATGAAATATAAAATAAGGTCAGGCTTTTTTAACTGTTATATTTCAAAAGTCTTGGAATAGCTAATGTCATCATGCCTGTCAGAAGAAAATTTTTAGGTGGTTCTTCCTTTCCTATCTTGTGCTTAGGTGTGTGCTAATTAATATTTTAGCTAAGATGTATATTTTCACAGTATTTGAGGAGAGTGGGAGCTAAATGAATTAAGGTGTAGTCACCTGTTGTTGATAGCACATCTCTTATGACCAGGCCTGCAATGTCTATAATTCCAAATTCTGAATAATAGATAACAGATCTGCTTTTTTAAAAGTGCCAATGTTTAGTCTGCTGACAAAGGAGGTCTTGCTTGTAAAATTTCCTTCTAAGTATAACATTATATCTTATTACATATCTGAGTATAGTGGAAAATCAGTTACGCGTTGAAAATCTGGCTATTCCTTTCTGTTTAATACTTCAAAAGCTAATTTACTTAATTCAAGAGCAAAATTGTCACCCTCTCCACTGTTGCTTTCTTAAAAAAATTTTTTTTTACATACCCTATGACCTAGATAGATTTTCTATATAGTAAACTATCTTTAGTTGTGAACATCCAATGAAAATTTTAAGTAATAAAAAGCTTTCATATTTTGGTTTTAGTGACATTTTTTATCTATGCTTTGTAATAAGACCTCCCCTAAAACATGTAAAATGATTAATTTCAGGTGTGGCCTCAAATCCATTGCTATACAATCAGATCTAGGGACATAGGACAAAAGTAATGGCGTAAAAATTATTGCTGTGGTCTAAAGACGTTAAAAAGCTTCTAAATTACGAAAACATTCTATCCTATGTGATGCAATGTTGTTCTGTAGCCTTTCCATTTCATATATCATTTTGGAGTAGAATCAAGAGCGGAAATGCCTATCTTCCAAGGACCAAATAGTGCCCAAAGGAATGCTAAATAAAAGGAAGAAGAGAAGAGTTTTTCTTCTTGAATTTCAATTTTCAGACAAATATCTTCTTTTATATTTGTGTAACAGTGCAATTACAGAATTAAGAAAGTGCAGGTTTGAATTGGATGATAGGTTCACAACGGTGGAGGTTTGAGTCCTTGCTCAAAGTGTGGTGTTGCTTCAAAGTGCCTGCCCTCCTGTAAATCAAAAACTACAATAGCTATGTCAAAAAAATAAAGCTTGGTACACTAATACTTCAAACCTTTCTGCACACTTGTGCATGATTTTGTTGCGGATGAAGATATTAGAAAAGTGATGGCATCATCATTTTTACCACAATGTTGCCAAAAACCAGTTTTCGGGCAATTTTTGAACAACATTTAGAAATGTTTAGGCTGAGAAAAATGAAAAAAAAAATTTTTCCTCAGAAAAGCAGCAAAATTTGCAAAACTAGGGTTGCAGGGTTGCAAATCTTTGTTGCCGTGGTAACAATAAGCTCATATTGGGCATGATTTTAGTCCCAAATTTTAGTCAAAAGTATTATTTTAGACAGAGTTGGCAATTTTGACTTTTTTACCCTATTTATCACTAGGAGAATACCTTCAATTTTGATAATTGTCATAAAAAAGCAATAGATAAAGAAGAATTTATAGACCAGGCATATAAGGGGGGAATGACCACCTCGAAAACTAATTTTTTTCCAGAGGTTTTTTGAAGTCCTTAGACCCTAAATAAAAAGATTTTTCTTGGTTGAACACTTAACTAGGTGGCAAGCTTTCAGCAAAGAAACTTATATCCACTTCCTTTTCTGAGGAGTTATAGTAAGAGTTTTCTGTTTGATTTAGAACAAATGTCACAGAAAACTCATTGTATTAAGCATTTGATGAGCCATCTATATCATAAAGCTCTGCTATTGAGAGATTGACCTAACTTCAGTTTCAACATTTCCATTAGCAAGCTTATGTTCTCCATATGAATAGCATAAGAATTGCACTTTTTGAGAATTACTTGAAAGGATCGAACACGGTCGTTGAAAATAACCTGAAATGCTTGATTATGTAGCTAGTTATAATAATATGATTCAACTTCCAACTGTGCTTCATCCAAGCCACAACACAATAATTGAACTAAATGAAAACTAAGAACAAAATTCGTTTCTTGGGTATACATGAAAGGCTGCAAAATAATCTGCATAATCTGCAATCTTTGAATCTGCAAATGAAACATGAAATGGTTAGTTCTGTTTGATAATCAGTGAATAATAGAAAACCTATTGCGTTAGTAGGCTTTTTAGTTAATCTGCAAGCGGTTATTCACATTCAGAGATTGAAAACCATCTTTGAGTGAAATTTTTCGTTTGTCAGCGTTTCTATAAGCTTACTTTTTTTCTATCAGTTGATCAATCTGCATTTTACACATTTCAATTTTTATGAATATCAGAACAACAAAAGAAATTCAAATGCAAATGTTCTAAACTGTTAGCCATGTACATATATCATTTTTCCCACATACAAAAGATTATGACGCCATAACTCAAATTTTTAGGTCCCATTGCTCCCTCTAATAGTATTTATCATTGTTAGCAACGACTTGTTATAAGAATGATTGGCATATTATGTTCTATCAATTAGCACATAAATTGATGTTTTTTTAGGAATTTCGTTTTGTTTTTGTTTTTTTTCAATGAAGTTTCATGAGGCCATAATTAGACCTTTTAGGCTCTGTAACTTCTTACATAAAATTTTTCAACCCCGTATCTTTTATTAATTAACAATCAGCATAAAATATCCAATCGATTAATATACAGAACATTGAAATTTTAGAACTTCATATTTTCCTTGACTGTAGATGGTGACATCATGATTAGAGTTTCTAGGCTATGTAGCTTCTGACATGGACTTTTTCAACCCCATGTGTTTTATTAAATAATGATCAGAATAAAATTTCCTATCAATTGATATATAAGACATTGAAATTTGAGAGAAAAAAAGTTTTTTTGACCATACATACTAACAGAACTTATACACAGCAACGAAGTGGATAGTTTCTCTGCTGAGAGCTTGCCACCTAGTTAGGTGTTCAACCAAGAAAAATCTTTTTATTTAGGGTCTAAGGACTTCAAAAAACCTCAGGAGGAAAATTAGTTTTCGAGGTGATCATTCCCTCCTTATATGCCTGGTCTATTAATGAATGATTAGGATTCTTGAAATCGCTTCAATTTAGCTGAGAATTTGATTGTGGTTTGAATACTACAAAGCAGGACATGTTTTTAATTACAAATAACTATTCTAACCTGTTCATGTAGTAACTTTTTAGTTACTCTCTTCTCTTTCTGCAGCTGAAAAAATAAAAAACAAACTCAACAATCAACTAAAAATAAAAGCCATACACTTTTGAGCTTTCAAAAAGAAGTATCTAATTTCGCATAAAGTATTTCAAATTTACATTTTTGGTTTTGTTGAAAAGATAACAAGAACTTACTTCCTTTATTTCACATTTTTGATCATCAATCTAAAAGAAAATTATATGCAATGGAAATTAATACAATGGTCCAAATTATAGGAAAAGAGCAATGTTCTAAAGAATAAAAACTAATTCTCTAAATTTCTGTTTGAAATTCTGCTAAAACATCATAATCTTAAAATTCTACCTTATTAATTTCACCTACTCTTTTGTGCTTAATTGCAGGGGGTGGGGTCTAATAAGCAGGGGGTAGAGTTTTTCCAAAATCTCTACAAAATAGGGGGGTGGATCAAAATAAAATGAACTAAAGGAAAACCTAAGAAATTATTTTCAAATGGAGGGATGGAAATAAAGTGGAGAGGTGGGCGTATCCTTTCCCACATTCTATTATGATAATTCAAACAAAAGGACCAGCAAGGCAATTTCTAAGTTTATATGTATCATTGATTAAATTTCAAGCCTTGTTGTAAAATAATTCTTGTGTTAACAGCAAATTTGAACTAAAATATTCCAACTAAGCAATTTTTCCTAACTTTTATTCCAAAAGATGGCCATATTTTGACAATAAGTGTTTTCCCTGAAAACGAATTAGCCTAATATGGGGGGTTGGTAATTAAATGAGGGGCTAGGTCTTTCTTTGAAATTTTGTTAAAATGGTGATTATTATAAAATGATTTTTGGGGTCAAAAATTTCAAAAAATGCAATTTGACCTCCCCCCCCCTACAATTAAGCACAAAAGAGTAATTCAATATGAACACTAGTTTTTATTTGAACCAAATCAAATGTTTTTTTTCTAAATTTACTTGCATTTACTCAGAAATAAAATTATTTTTTTAAGAAAATTTTAATAGTGTTCTCTAATCAGCGCCTAACCCTTCCCACTGTAATAAAACACTCAACCACAAAATAAAGCTTACATTAGAATACTAATTTAAGGCATAAAAGAAAGCTAGTTAGCTTTCTTGTTCCAGGACACTTTCAGGTCATTTTTTATGAACATTTTCAGATGTTCAAAATAGGGGGAAATTCAATAACTCAATATCTTTAAACTCAATTCTGAGAACACAAAGTTAATGTTGCTCATGATATTTTTTTAAGCTCATTTATATGAGCTAAAGCTTTATTTTCAATTTTAATCCCTTCATGGTTTTAGAAGCTGAACAAAACAATCCTTAGATGAATCTGTTTATTCATTTGATAGCTTTTCAACTTAAAATCAAATGGAGGTGAGACGAAAACTAGAATTAATAAAAGTTTTATTAAGAGCTCTGTCATGGGTTTAAAACTGGTTTAAAAGCAAATGCAACAAGTGAGAGCAATATCTTTAAGTTAGGTCTCCCTTTTGATTTTATTTCTGAACAAATTACAAAATACTGTATGCAGCCCAATGAAGACAGCATGGAAGACCCTAGGTTCAGATTAGCCCAAATATTTAATTAATAAAAATGACAAGCAATTCTTTCAAAACTACTTACAATTTGCTTAAACACAATTTCCTTTTCTGCAATCTGGAAAAAAATAAGATAAAAATCAGCTACAATAACTGCTATTAGTGAAAAATAATGAATTCAATTCAAAATATTAAATTGTGGTGACATGCAACTATAATGAATCTATAAAAATAACATGCACAAGATCTCATATTGAATTTTTAATTTGGTTCCTAGTTTATTTCTAATATCCTCCTTTTTATCCAAAATTTTCAAAAATGCAGAAAATTTACTTAAGAATACTTTCTCTGTGAGGCGCCAGTATAGTTGGTGCTGAGGTGGGAGGGGGATTTTGCCAGATTTTGCCAAATTAAGTTTCACAGATACTGAAAATATTTATAGACATGATGTAAGTACTGCAACAAACCTTTATTTTCCATTTAGCTATCTTTACTGTCAAAAATGATCTATTTGAAAACGGCCAGTTTTTATAACACCAGTTTTAAAGTTTTCCCTTCATTAACGGCTTGGATATTCAAAACAGCTAGTTTTTATAACATCTATTTTGAGATTTTTCCTTCACTCAAGGCTTCAGGAAAAGATTCAGTTTCGAGCAAAAACAAAAGTAAAGGTACTCTGTTTTCAGCTTCGATGTAACTTTTTTCTAATGATTTCAACAGAAAGAAATTAAATCCTATTGTTTTTTTCAAAGGAACAAAAAAAACAAATTGTTCTTTGCAAATACTTGACAGAAATGGTGGAATTTGTGTCAATACTCAGAAATTTTTCAATTTTTTCAGGATTTAGTTACGATAATCATAACTCAGTTATGATTAAGTTTTTGAGACTGCTTATCTAACTTGATTAACTTGTTAGAATTAACTTGATACTTTCAACAAAACAAAAAAACATTAATCAAATAACATTTTTACAAAACTGAATATTTTTACAAAACATTTTTCCTTCAAGAGATGAATCTAGAGTTGATGTTTTCAATAGTAATTGCAATACTTAATTGCATGGCATCAATCAAAACTTACAAAGATTAACTCACTATAGTGTGAATCACTTTAAAACTTTAAAGCAGTACAAAAATTAAAGGTAGCCTAAGACATAAAATTAAGTCAACTAAAATTTATCAGATATATCTTAAAAACAAGGAATCCCATATCTAAAGTACCTCATTTGTCTGAGTTAAAGTGATATGGCTCTATTTTCTTTAGATCAAAACCATGCTCTGTCAGCTTCGCCATTTTAAAACTTCACCGCTAGAAGAATGACGACAATCCGCGCTCCAAAAATATTTTTTGATGACGTAGACGAGATGAAGTCGTATTCATGAATTCGTTGATTTAATATGAAAACATTCGAAACATGATGAAAACAACATTAAATTGCAATCAAAAATAACTTTATATTAATTTTATCAACATAACTATTTTTTATTAAGCTTAAATTTATTCTTGAATGTTGCTTTTTATCTGTATTTTTACTCATTTATGCATGAAAAAAGAGAAACACGTGCTTTTGTGAGAACGACATTTATATTCCTTTGAAATATGACAAACTCGTGGATGATGTTTTCATTCTTGAAAGACATGACGTTGTTTCTATAGCTATAAGTTGGTTTATTTCCCGGACCAGAAAAATCTTTATTAACTTTTCCAACATAACCCCCTAGCGAAGAAAAGTTTATAGGGAAAAAAGATGTGCGTTATCAAGGCGTTATCAATTGTGCGTTAGATACCTTATAGAGCACAGCCCTGTATCAAGCAGCCAGCGTCCCAGATCTTTTGTGTTTAGCGAATAATATTTTAAAAATAGCATCTTGCAAAGTCATCAGCACTGGAAATGAAAGCGGAAAAATTATTTTATTTAACTCTTTTTTAGGCGAGCTTTTTTGAGTGCTATAAATGGGTGGGGAGGGGCAAATAAAGGAACTTTTGTCTTATAGGTACAGTTGACTCTCTGTAACTCGAACTCCAGGGGACCTCAATTTTTGCTTGAATTAAAGAGAGTTCGAGTTATAGAA
>JANSTP010286256.1:0-18508 GCA_025330745.1 Cladonema radiatum | reverse complement strand
CCGAAATTTCTTTATTCCGAAAAATTCGGAGAAATGAGTTGTCGGACAAATGATGTGTCGGAAAAACGAACCCTCCCACCTTAATATTTTGTGATCTTTTCTACCAATTTATTACAAACACTTGAGACAGAAATTTTTTCGAAAAATGTCGGCCACCGGCCACAGCAAAAGACTTTCGGACACCGGTTTGTCACTTTTTTCAAACTATGCCCAAAATGACTAACTTTCAGCAGCATGATTTATGAAATAACAGTAACAAATACAGTCAAAGCTCTGATTATCGGACACTCCAAATAGCGGACAGCTCTAATTAACAGACGAATTATTTCCCCCCAGCAAAATGTTGTTAGCTGTTCTGAAGTTCCAAGAGACGGACATCTCTAATTAATGGACAAAAATCTCTTCCTCAGCGGTGTCTGCTAATTACTGATTTGACTGTATAAAACAACAAACTCCATTTGGCATTTTGGTGAAAAATACTTGTAAAAAGCTTTTTCCGCTTAGATTTTATTTGATTTAAAAACGTTTTAGCAGTTTAACGAGTTCAAAAATACTTTGTAGAAGGAGACGTTTGAAAGCCTTGGGAGGCGACACGATTTAAATATAGTTCTGCATTCATCAAAGCAGACCATCAGCACCGGGTTGTGCAGTTCAAAGAATGCTTATCTTATTGTATTATCTATCTATTATCTCTTTTAACGTATGCTGATGCTCTCCGTGTTGAAAAAAGCAAGAGTTGTCAAAGCAGTAGCTACAGTTGTAGTCTAACACTCTTAGTCAAATACTTCCTTGATCCGAAACATGTTTATTATCTTTGGTTGACGAATTCATACGATCTAAGTAAATTTTCGACTAGATCTTGACTAGCTCTAGTCCATTCTTACGGGCCAGGATACGGAATAATCGTTTCTTCGAAAAAAACGGGAAAATCGGGAAATCGGATATCTCGACAAATCGCAACTTGGTCAGTTGAGAGAATGAATTTCTCCTGGTTGAAATATCCCTCGGCCGAAATTCTGAAAAATCAAGAACGACTAGTTTCTAGTCTACATAAATTTTCATCCTCTTTTTCTAAATATTAACCCTATTCAGGCCGGGCTTTTGAGGGGCTCACGGAAGCCGGGGGGGGGGCTTTTTCCCCCCCCCCCCCCAGGAACTCAGGAACTACATGCCCAATTGGCATGAAACTTTCAGGGATGAAAGTATGTCATCATATTAGGCATCTGGTACCATAACTATTTTGATGACGTCATCACTTCCCAGATGGCGTCATCATACTTTTTCGGTGTCTTGCGACCCTAAAATACCTATTTTCACATACTTGGTAATAATTTGGGTTCTAGATGTCAATATAAAGTGAACTTTTGTAGTTCTGCATCATTTTAGTTCTTCTTTCAGATAAAACAATCAAAATTTGAAAAAAAAAAATTTTCAAAATTTTTTTGGGTTTTTGGGCACTCCGACCCTAATTGGGTCCCAGGCCCAAGCCCCTGAAAAAATTTTTTTCCAAAACAATTTATGACAATCTGGTCACAATAAAGTTTGTTAAAAACCCACAGAGTTTCATGCAAAAAGGATTTGTCGTTTCTGAGTTATTTTAGGAAAACTACAGGGGGGAATGAAAAATGCCCCCCCCGCCGGCCTGAATAGGGTTAAGATATCCCTTAATCTTCAAACATCCCACCCCTTAAAAAATAATTTGAGTAAATACCAAGAAGATATGATTTATAGTGATAATGCCAATTGCAGCTACCAAACATTTTTATGGCCAAGCCAGAGGCAAGACTAGACTTCATTGTACCTTTGGGCCAAAACAGGGTGTTTCGTCTCTTACGGTCTTAAAGGGCCCACGCTACGGAGTTAAAGGAGGGGTGACCAATCAAAGGCCGTAAGCTTTTTCTGGCGCCGGAGGCGTTTAAGATGCAGTCACATAGCTTCAGAACCAGAAATTTCCTTGCCATCTCCAGTTTATGGCGAAATAACTCCAGAACTTGAAAAGAGCCGAGAAGAACAAAGGCAAAAGTACTGCAATCATGTCAGCGGAAATTCGAAATGCAAAAAACGCAAAAAATCCTAAGCTAATAGTGAAGAGACCATGGGAATGGACTGACCACTCAAAAAAAGTTTCGTCGGTAGCGAGGGGGTTTTTGGGGAGCATTAAGGCAATCAATGGGTCCAGGGAAACGCTGGTTTGGGAACCTGGGAGCGACGCCCCCAGGAAGCTTTAGCATTTTACAGTTCTGATAGTCCTGGTCTGGCTTAAAGGTAATTCTTTGTTTAGTATTGTATAATTCAGACGCCTCAATTTTTCAGCAATGTCAACCGGAGAACTCTGCGGTAATGCCTAGATACACGAACACCCACGTCCGTGTTATATTTATTGTCATGAAAGTTTCCGAAATGCTATCATAAAGAAACAAAATCCCAGTACCGTGGGCCCTGTTTAGAACTAGGTTTTACAGTTTTCATGTTTTGTTCTGAGCAGAACGGCGCTCCTTTAAGGTCCTTCGCCTGGGGGCACTGCTACCCTTGCCCACATCATACCACCAATAGACCGAACTTTGAAGGAAAAGCTATTTTTAGTTCCTTGGATCACAAAACCCTTTTAGCAAAGAAGTCTTTAGATACATATGGACAACATCTTACCCAATCTTGGTAGAGCATGGTATCCTTCGTCTTCTGTCACCTGTTCTTGCCATAACTAGCATGATGTTTCCTGTTGTATTCTACGCGTTGAATGCTCAATGGGTATTGTTTACCCGTTATTCTGCGTTGTTATGGTTCAGTTCTTAATAACTCAAGATTATTCTTGCTAGTTCTCGATTGTGTTTGTTTTGATTCGTTCTTTATTGACTTTAGCAATTTCAGAAACTGCTGCTCAACAACTCCAAGTTGCGAAGATATGGATATATTTTATGTATAGGCTTGTCATATTGCCATGCCATTCAGCAAGAGGTTTCCCGGCAGTCCAATAGAAGTTTTCCGGCAGTGAAAGACAACGCAGTTTTAATAGGTGAATGATAAACAAAATTAAAAATCAAATTCAGTTCTTTAATTAGAAATTTGATTTTTTTTTTATATTGGAATGCCCATATTTCTTGCCTAAACCTTTTTGTTAGTATGTTGTAAAATTTGCATCTAAAAACGCAACCCAATTCCATCCGGTGGGGGGAGGGGACGGTAACCCACCCCATTGATAATTTTTAACCCGGGATCTGAAAAGGCTTTTATAACTAACTTTTGTGATTTTTAACAAAATATTTCTGCAAATATTTTTAAATTTATGACAAAAAATTGCATGACGATGCCCATTGCAAAAAGAGTCTAAATAAGAGCCTTTCGTGTCATTTTCCGGGCCCTTTCTCGGCGAAATCCGAATTTTTTATCCGAATTCCCTACAATTGCAAATGATATGAAAGTACTTTGCTTCAGTGACAAAAAGGCGAGAAAAGCATTAAAAACCTCTCCAGTTTTAGTCAATACTCTTTAAATCAATAACTTTCGACGACTTGTCGGTAAAAAGCAACGACGTAATCAATATTTGATTTCGTCATAGGTTCAAGTTGCTTCTTATGTGATCAAAATAAGTTACTTACTCCATAAAGTCTATTATAAGTAGTTCTCGAGATCTCCTCCATTTTTCAAGGCCAAAGAAAGTCCACGTGGAACATTTCAATGACATATTGGCAATAGCTATTTTTGCTGTTTCAGCGTTCTGCAATAAACTTGGCGGGCCAAAAATTTTTGATAATTATTTTTTTTTGGTGAATTTACTTAATATCCTTACTTACTTCCGCTATACTTAGTCTTTTACAGAGTATTTCTGCTTTGACATGATATACGTATGAAAAAGTACTTAAAACGCTCTTTTGACGCTTTTTTTGGCGTCATTACCCGATAAAGTGACTTTGCCGTCAATTTGCAACCATTGATTTCAATAATATATACATAATGTCGATTAAATTCATATTTGATTACCTCTAAATGTTGTTGAGAGCCTGCTTTCATTTTGAAACCATATGAAATTAGTTGTAACAAAGAGAAAAAGACGTCGTTTCAAAATTAACGTTATTCCGACGTCGGGAAAAAAAATTAGATTCTCCACCATCGATTTTTGAATTCTGCATTAAATTTTGATTAAGAATCAGGTCTCAGACTAAAATACACATCCAATGTCGACTCCATTACATAACACAACGGACAACGTTTCTTAACGGAAATTTACCACATTTTCTGATCTATTGCTGAACCTACTTTATCACATCCATATGATTCTGCATGGAGCTACTCATTCATAATATTGAATCTCTAGAGTTGCCATTCTTGTTTTGGTCACATATCAAAAAGTTAAAATATTAACCCTATTCAGCCCGGGGTCCGGTGAGGGGGGAGTCATTCGGTCCGGGGAGGGGGTAAATTTACCCTACCCCCTTTTCTCAAGAACGAAACGTCGGTTGAACTTGATATTTTGCAAGTTAATAGAACAACATAAATACTTTTCAAAAATAAAAAAATAAAAATCATAAATGCCGCCATTTTGATGACGTCATCACTAATTTATTCCCCGATCGGTAATTTTCGCTCTTTTACTATGTCAAAGTAAGGGCTCGATTTCCAGGCCCCCTGATACTTTTAAACTTTAATTTTTCTTTCAATACCATCATTATATGATGAATTTTATCACAGAAAATTATTGATTTTGAAATTCAGCATGATTAGCCTGAAATTGGGGCCGGACTTTTCCGAGACCGATTTTTCGGTATTCTTGAGTAGGGTAAATTGACCCTACCCCAATATCTTGAGACCCAAAAGTCTAAATTTGACAAAAATTGGTATGAAAATAGCCCTTCATACATACTTTCCAAAAATGAAAAACTAGCGCCAACTTGTGATGACGTCATCGTCTATTGTTTTCTGCCTTTACGAGGCTGAAAAATAGCTAAAATGGGTCAAAATCGGGGAAATTCAGCCCCAAGAATTGAAAATCTTTACTAAATTGCTATAAATCAGTCATGAACATTTCAATGAACTGCAAAAATACTCAATTGCAGTTTGCTGCATTGAATTTGCTTTATTAGAACTCATTTTCTACGATTTTCGATCAAAATTTTTTTTATCCCCTGGAATTGACCCCCCTGTTTTGAGCCAATGGGACCAAATTTTGAAAAAAAATTTTTACTATCTTATTCCCCATAAAAAGTTGTGTAAAGTCACCAAAAATCATGTTCATACGTATAGTACAACAGGCACTATCTAAAAAGGTTTGTCAGGTAGGGTAAATTTACCCTCCCCTCCAGGGCCGAATAGGGTTAAGTATTACACTAACATACCCCTAAAACACCTGAATTAACTTAAGTTGTCACAAATACATGAACAAAGTCCCTGGAGACTTGGGGCTCAACTTTAAATATTGTCATTACAACCGGCAACAACGCCACAGAAAATCTTTTCACAATTACACCTGTACTCTGCTTTTAACAACAAATCTTGGAAAAATTTTTCGCCATTTCTAATGTATGTTTCTTATGGTCATGTTCTATAATGTTATGGAAAATTTTTTTAAAATTACCTTTGGTTTTGCCTTGAAATCTTACGGTATTGATTCGTTGGTTTTGAGGAAAAGGGCGGGGGAGGGGGTGATCAAAATTGCCTCCTCACTGGAGACAATAGGGTCAACTTACAAAATGATTAAGTTACATCTAAATGTTTATGCTTTCGATGTAATTCTATTTTTTTGTCATCTTTTTTTCGCTCAGACTGTGCAATTGTACAGAATCCATAATAATTATATGGAACCAAATATTTATTTTAACCCTTTGTTTACTAGCAGGGGGAGAGGAGGGGGGTTAGAGTCCAACGGGCCTTTGATGTCTTTTTTTAAATTGATATGTTCTAAGTAACTTTGCAAATTGATACCCAAATGCTAATTCCTTTTTTTAGGATAGTTTTCAACCACAAAAAAATTAATTTTCTGAAAGGCCCTAGTCTCCAAAAAATGGGGGCTAGGGTCCATTTGAATCCCCTCAGTAAACAAAGTTGATAAGTTTCTTACTAAAATTTTTGAAAATTTTAATATCTTGGCACAGTGTTTGGGCAAGTAAATATTATTCAAAAATAGTATCACGGAGGTTTAAATCAGTTACAGCTGCAATTCAGTATCAAGATCTTGAATTTTCATGCCATAGTAGCCATTTTTCAGGTTTAAACTTCAAAAATTTCTTTCGAATTCTTGCCTAGAATCAAGGTGACAACTCAAACTCCTGAACGTTAAACACTTTGCTAACTAAAAGTATGCTTGTTTCTGATCAAACGTTAAATTCTTATATAATATCCTAAAAAACTATTTTTTGCTGAAATTCCAGACAGCAATCAGTTAACTTATAGTTGATTATATTGCGTCTGATAAAGCCTGCAATCTTTGTCATTGTGCAAACATTGACCCGCCTCATAATTTGGATGATGTTAATGGTGGTAAAATTTGTGTTAGAAAAGTTTTATCAGGAGTCGCAAAATCTTAGACCGTAACTTATTTCGGCATAACACATTGCCTTAAGCGTTATTTATATAAAAACTAAAAGGGGAGGCAGAATGATTCAAAAGTAATTCGTTATTATATTTATATTTAGACTTCGATGAGCAAATGGTGTAAAGGAGTAGCTATACAGATAACATTTATTATTTAACCTGGTCAAGATACTACTTTTACGATTGGTAAGCAAAAGCGATTGATTTTTGTCTATTGTTAAAGGTGCACTCCCGCCGAAAGCTTAAATGCATAAGTCGATAGAATTCAATACTTTGAATTATCACTGAAACTTTCACGTGAAAACCCCCACTGGTTGCAGAGTTATGGAGTCTCCGAAGTTGTCAAAACGGGCTTTTTTATTTGTTTACATTTGTGAATGAGTGAACTTTCTTTGTTTTTTCTTCTGTTTCAAAAAGATCAACTGGTTATATCTCGTCAAAAAGTACGCATTTTGAATGAAATCTTCAGAATAAATACAAAATCCAACTTGCTATTGATGAATCAAATAAAACTTTTGGAGGGAATGTACCTTTAATTATTGTCTTACATTGAAAAACACCATCATGTATATACCCTTTGAATAAATTGGAAAACTAAGAGCTCTAAAAAACGGATGAAAACATCTTGACGTGCACCATCAATAAACACAACTGACTACATCCTTCTCTTACCTACAATATACAATGCAAGCAACATGAGCAAAATTATGACTGGCTCTGTTGCCGCTTTAGTGCGAATAATGTTTTATAATGCAATTACTTTAATCACAGACACTGTTGCTAGATAAGTTATTGCGAATTTAAATATCCAAATTGTAATTCGTGAACGTTTATCTCCCACACATTACTTATTGAATACCAATTCATCGAAGTTTATCCAGAGACTTTTATTTTTCTCGTTCGCTTCCAGTCTTATTAATTCTACAAGTTTTCCAATTACAAAAGTTTATCTTACGAATACTTTTGCAGTCTATCATTCACGAAAGTTTATCCAAACATTTCTGAAAGGCCGCAAAAGTTTCTCCTATTGAAGTATGTCAGTAGAGTTAAGCATTCAAAATTTCATTTACAGGAAACACGAAATCCAGTTCATACTCGGGGGATATCGATTAGTCATGTCATATTCGCAATAGCATGCCATATTTCTATCTGATCCTATAGAATAAGTAATCCCATTTATTCTAGGTTGATTTTCACGTAATAATAAGCAACTATCACGACACTCCTCTTTTGTCGCAAAGTAACCAGCAAATTGTTCGTAGCTACTAAAACCATCACCGTGCTGGAACGTGCATTCACCTATGAAATTGTATGAAAGAAACTATTGTCAGACTTCTGTAGGTAAAGACGTGTCATGCAACCAACTTTAACTCTAAGAGCAGTAGAAAATGTCGCCGTAAAATTACCGCCACAGCAACTTATTAATTGAGGGCAGTCGTAGAAAGTTGTTACTATAACGACTTGTTTCTCTGAAATCGTTAATTTCTTAGTGATATTCAGAATTTCAGAAGTTGTTGTTGTTAATTGTGCGACAAGCTTTATAAATCTTATTGTAGTATTAAAGACAAATAACTGTAACACCTTCGAAAAATATGGTAGGCGTCATGTAAATCATGCAAAGAAAACCTAGAAAGAAACATAGCCATCAGTAAATGAGTTGATGCCGTAGTTTTTTTTTCTTTTTACACCCTAACACTTCATCAGGCTGAGACACATTCAAGATACTTTTCCCGGGCTGCAATTGCTTCAATTCTTACCCAGTGCCTACTCAAAAAATTGATTTACTCGATCAGAATTGGCACCGGCGAAGGGCACGTGAAACAGGAAGTTTTCTAGGGCGTGAGAACAGCATGGGTTAGATGAGGTGAACAGCATATAGCATCAGTTTGATATTTTTACAGGGCCGCCGGAAGCACTTTTTAAGAGGGGAGCCCAACACAGTATTAAAAGGGCATGTAAGTACAAAATTATATGTTTCTAAATATATTATCGCCCACCATGGTTGGGCAAAGAGGATATTTTTTGGCTCTAGATCCTCTAAAATGACCCAAAAATGAGAAAAAAATGCAGTCAGAACGAGCATAATTGGTTGTTCAATTTGCTATAAATCAGATGTGCGAAGCATAAGTTCTTGTTCTTCCCAATAAATACCAGAGGAATGATGGGTGGTAATATGTTTGAAAATAATCTCCATGTATAAGTCCCCTGTATGATTGACAGTGTGATGACAGTAATAGACAGTAATAGTACGGAATAAAGATTAGAGTCTCATTTCAACGCCGTCCCTAAAACGTTTTACTTGAGGGGGGATTAAGTTTGATTCAAAATTTTGTAAACCTGTTTGCCTAAAAACTTTGCCCACCATGGTTGGCCGAGGAAGAAAATTTTAAAAACTGGTGTCTTCAAAACAGCTATTTTGGCTACTTTTGGCGCAAGTTCTAGCCAAATATTATAACGGTCATGTAGTAAAAACTGAAGATGTCCAGAAAATGTTTTGTGGGACATAGCCCACCTTGCGCCCCCTCTCTGTACCGTACTGAAGCAGATTTCGAAAATTTTCAAGATAGCTTGAAATTAATTTAGGTGTTTTAAAAGGAAGGAAGCAAGGTCTAACCCAAAGTTATCCAAATTTTTAACTTTTCGAAAATAACTGGCTCACGTGCACACAGCTTTTTCGTAAACAAGTTGATCCAAAGTAGGGAAAAAGAATATACAGTTATTTATACCTATTAATGAATTGTCAAATGTTTTTGATCATTTTTGATAAGCCAATAATGATGAAACAGTCAACTGCTTTTGAATCTTAAGGAAACAAAGCCTCTTTTCCTACTTTTGCATAAATGCTTGAAAGTTTAATAAGAGGATTTTGAATGTTTTTCTTGAATAATCCTTCTTTAATATCTATGAAATGATTGCAGAAGAAACTGACAAAGGGCACTTTTTGTCATTGCTAAAAACAGGGGGGGCTGTGCCCCCGTGGTCTCCGTGGTCCCCGTGGCCCCCGTGGCTTCGGCGGCCCTGAATTTACCCTCTCTTTTTTGACCTCAAAAAGAAACGTTTGTAGAAATTGATCGAAAGAAGCATTATTTTCTAGTCGTTTTGATATTTCTTTATTCTGATAAGATAAAAGTTTATGAATCTTTGAAAACTATACATGGACATTCATTTGTTTTGCAGCTTTGTGTTTTTGATGTTTCATCTACACAGTCAGCACCACCATGTTGAGGAGTAGGATTTGTACATGTACGTGTTTGATGTTGTGAACCTCCACCACATGTTGTTGTACATGTTGTCCATCGTAACCATTCACTTAATCCTCCATTAACTGACAATTGTATAAACATTTTGTTAGAAACAAAAAATATATCATTACTTTAAGTCGGGAGCTTTAAGATAAAATTTTAGGGATTTTCCCTAAGTCCATTTTGGTCCAGATATGTCTTCATTTTCGAATTTAATATTATATAAATTTCTATTTTCGAATTACTTAATTTGAAAAACTAATTTTTGAGCGGAAAATTTATAGCGGATGTAAGTTCAGTTTGTACAAAATAAATGTTAAGATCAAAAGAACTTTCTCACTGAAAATTCTGTGTCGATATCATCGTTTCTACAGTTGCTGGAAATCCCCACCCACCTTATCAAGCATTACATTAACACTAAAAGCTAATGGTTTACTAAAAACTTTACGAGTTCGTCATTCCTCTTTAGATATGTGCATACTAAATTCCCTAGAGTAAAAACACATGAATATATTCAGTAAGTTATGTATCATATCTTCTACTTCAATTCTCCAAACTCCGTAGATCTTGTTTCCTGTTTGTGGAAGATCTGTCAACTATCATATACATAAAAATACACAACCTTGAAAATGAATATCCTTCTTACATGACGTTTCCAAGGTCTGAATACTTTCTGAATACTTTTCTGGAGGGTTGAAAAAATGAAATCATCGAGAGTTTGAAATATAGACTAGAAGCTCGACCTCTCAAATACCGACGCTGCCTTTGGAACTGTCGATTGCTTAATTGTATAAACACCATTAATAACTTGTCTCTGCCTTTTTTAAATTGAGTATAAACTCGTAAGACCGAGCTAGAGATAAAAACAATTTTCAAATTGCAACCAACCTGAGCATACATGGGTGTTGCACATCTGAACTTTAGAATGGTTACCAACACAGTCAGCGCCACCATGTTGAGGTTCAGGATTTGTACATGAACGTGTTTGTTGTTGTGAACCTCCACCACATGTTTTTGTACAAGTTGTCCATGGTGACCATTCAGTAAAACCCCCATCAGCTGAAAGTGAAATAGAAAATCTGAATAAGACTTTGCATTTCTATTTAAGTTTTATTTAATTTGACCAATAATTGTACATCATGGATAGGTGTCAGGCTCATATCTTTTTTTTTCTTCAGCTGGAAATGAAAAACTTTCAGATTTTATTTTAAACCTTTGTAGAATATGTATTTCACTTTTCAGAATCTTTTTAGGATATTTTATGAAGACTTTTGTAACATTTTGCTATAATGTTACACTCCCCCAGTATGATCATTAAAAACCTATCTATTGAATGTTATAGTTAGACAGAATTTAAAATCTTTTGCTGATGTGGATAATGCCACGCTGAATTTCAAAATAACCATATATCAAACCATATTATGATTGTTTTTCTTAATTTGCATTGTCTCGTGAATTCCACTGTCAAGAACTTCATGATTTGCACCTTTTTTTCCCAATTCACCTCAAACCTTTCAAGTCAACCCTTGCAAGTTATTTATCGGTATTGACAGGGGCGGATACAGGATTTTCTGAATGACGGGGCGCCTCCCAATTTTACCTAATATTACACTTGAATTTGCTTTTATTGCAGTACAAAAACTTCCAATTTATGAAGGAAAATGGTTATAAAAAAAAGTTAAAAATTTAAAAGAGGGGGCGCGCGCCGGCTGCGCCCCCGCCAAATCCGCCCCTGATTGAGTAGTCAGATTTGCCACTGAGCCTTATGAAAGTTTACTGGTTAATTAAAACTGTAGTATTGAGTTAAAATTCAGATGATTTATTTAAAAAACTAAACAATTTCTAGTTTCAACTAGACTTCCCAAAATGCTCTACAATCCATGGCAAATACACTTAATAAATTAGGATGATACCAAAGTCTTATAATAATATTTTATTATCACGCTACTTTCTCAAAACAAGGAAGCATGGGATTGGTAATTGGGTACAATCCAAGTTTCTTTACAACTGAAACAACTTTTCGGATTTGGATTTGCAATCGATAACCATAATCATTATGTATTCTCATTCCAAATTAAAGAAAGTGCTCAAGTGCTCAAACACAATCAAGTATTTCAAATGATAATTTATAAAATAACAATATTGGGGATTATGCCAATTTATAGAGTTCTTCTAGTAGATTAATATAAAAATATTTGCCCTTAACCCTATTACTACTGAGCTTTTTAGGGGCTCTGCAATACTGGGAGAGGAGGGTGTGGATCCCGAACCCACCAGAGATCTCGGGAACTACTAATGGTAAGGTGATAAAACTTGGTTCATTAATAGACCAACTTATTATGAACATGTTGGTACCATTTTTACCTGGTGATGGCATCAGAAACTGATGACGTTATCTTTTTTTGCCGATATATTGACAAAAATCGGGAATTTTGATGTCTTTTTTAATGCGGTTTTCTTTATTTTTCTATTAAAGTAATGCACTTTGTCACCAATTGGAGTAACAAAGGTTTTGAGCCCAAAATTTGAATTTTGACCAAGACTGACCCCAAAAAACTGTCTACCGGGCTGTCAAATGGGCGTTGCCATGGCGTCAGTGGTTATGGTCACCAAAAACGTTCTTCATGAAAACGTTCAAAGATAAATTTTGTTTAAAGTCACAAAGTTTCATGGCGAAAGCATTTTACGTATCTGAGTAATTGCAAAAACACTGTTTGTGAGTGCGGCATCGGCCCCCCTCCTAGTAGGAATAGGGTTAAAAATACTCGGTTAATTACATTTTAGGAAACATATACTCAGAAAAAGAAGCACGTTAAAATAAGTTAATAAAATAAGTACTTGGACACGCTGCTGCATTACACTCTTGAGTTTGGCCAACATCTCCTACACAGTCAGCACCACCATATTGAGGTTCAGGATTTGTACATGAACGTGTTTGTTGTTGCATACCTTCACCACATGTTTTCGTACATGTTTCCCATTGTGACCAAGCACTAAATCCCCCATCAACTAAAAAGGAAAAAAGGAAGACTTTTTACATTTCCAGTTATCACATAGAGGTACATATATTTCTATCGTTATGGCCAATAAAAATATTTCAAAAGCATAAAATTAAGAAAAAACAGATCTAGTTTTTTGAAAGGTTGGTTGCAAAGCAAGCTTGACTCCGCGCAGCTAAAAAAACCAGAAAAAAGTTAACTATCATTACAGCCATTAATATTCCACTCCTTGTATAATACAGAAGATAAAACATTACGATATTTATCCTGATTTTGGTTTTACTTGGTTTTCAAAGTAAAGTTCAAGAGTTTGAATTGGATTCTTTTCATTAACCCTATCTAAACAAAAGGCTTCTTGAGGATCAAGTGAATCAGTGGAGGGTGGTAACTCCAAAATTATTAATGCTATGGTAAAAAAAATTGGTACATACTTAAAACAACTCCTCTTGGGCAGAACAAACACTTTTGGCAAGATGAAGTCATAAAAATGAAAAAGTCATCGTTTTTCCGAGCAATAGCAGCGTGAAATGGACCAAAATAGGCCTAAAATATGAAGGCCTAGTTCTCTGGATCTACAAAAGCTTTTACGATCCGGTTTTCTTCAAACAACTTTAAATCAAAACGGACTCTTATTTATCTTGAAGGTTTTTGCATAATCGTCCCGGAAATCTGATTTTTTCTGGGATCGGAGCAAAAATTGGCTTTGCTGGTTCAAAAGGTTGTTTGACATGGCAATTGTGGGCCAAATTTTGCTACTTAATTTTTAATAAAAGTCATGACGTTTTATGGTGTTGCAAGTTATAGTTTTTGAAAAAAGCGTTGTGGTGGAATCGCTCCCCCCGGCTTAATGCCCTCGAATAAAAAAAAGTGGGTAGAAACAAGGATAACAAGCACATTTTTAATTTGACAAATAATACTACTCAAAATTTGTTTCTGGCTACAAAAATTTTATCGGAACTTAATAAATTCCAATTTTCCTCACGAGATTAATAACGAGAATTGTCTATATTAGGTTTGTTTCAAGGTACATGCTATGTATAAAAAGTGGCTCCAGGATAACTCATTGAGAAAGCGAATCGTTGCTAAAATTCAATTGCTTCTCGAAGGATTGAAAAATTATCATTCCACTGATAGTTTCAAATTAGGACTTGCCTGGACAACGTTCTATAGCACATTCCTTGGTTTCCTTTGTTGTACCTTGACATTTCAAACCAGCACTTTCTGGTTTCGGATTTGTGCACGAACGATTACGTTCAGATGATCCTCCTCCACATGTTTTTGAGCATGTTGTCCATGGTGACCATTCACTTAAGCCACCATCCACTAAACAAAGTAATCAAAAAAAGCAAATTTTTAAGATGACCGATAATCATTTAAGGAAAAAGTTATTTTTTGTTTGGTTTTTTCAAACTATGATATCCTGCCTTATAATTTTTTTTCAGACTATTTGTTTTATCTCTTTGTTTTGCCAGTTTTACCTTTTTTACCTATTTTTTTGACTGCTTTTTCCTATATTTTTAATATCTAAAAAAATCAAGTTATATTGCCATTGAAATATACACCATTGAAATTATCAATTTACGAGAATATCGATTTATCCAGGCTCGCATGCTACTTTTGCAGCATCGATAAGAACTTTTCGAATTTTGTATTTTACAAAATTTGTTTGCTAAAAAATCTCGTTAGAAAAAGAATTTCAGAATGAAACCAACATGAAGTAATGCGCAGGATATAATCCTTTCGTTTACATCCACAAAATGCAAAAATTTCATTTTCATAAATTCTATTACTTGCCTACCCACTAATTTTGGGTGCGAACATAGATTTACATAAATACTAGACAGTACGCGTAGCATCTTGATCGCTTTGAAGATCAGTTACCAAAAAAATCGAAAAGCTGCCATTTTTCTAGACCTCTAATGCCACATTTTGTTTAAAAAATTCCATAGCTATTTTGAAAAGTCGTTGCATTGCTTCTGTTTTGCTTTCGTTTTTGAATTTTCCGCGTCAATGTCTACATCAAACATGGCTTCCAACGAAGAAATTGGTAACGCTATTTTGAGCTGATGTCCAGTCTAGCATTTACATAAGTCTATGGATGTGAGGGGTTCTATATTTAAAATAGAATTGACTAGATTAAGTTTCTTAGTAATTTGAAGAAATATTTATTGTCTCACCAATTTTATCTGAAACTTTGACAGATTGTGGAACGTCTTGCATCTAAAATGGCGGAAAGTAATCAAATACGTTTACGGCCTATCACGTAAGTAGAAGGTCCGTTTTGGCAAACATGTATAACTTCTTTTATACTTTGCCTTTAGTAACCAAACTTCGTACACATACACATACATTTTTAGTCCAATTTTGACAGTTGGTTTCTATGGCAACGGCCTATGGTGACATTAAATTTTTTGCAACTTCATATGTACTATGCCTTTAGTAACCAAAGTTGTTCTAAAGACTTGATGTCCAATATTGGCAGTTCGTTCCTGTGAGAATAGCCTATGGCGTCATTAAAAGACTAATTTTTGTACTTTCCAAAATTTTTTTCATTGCAATTTTTTTATTTTGTATTCGCTATGTTAACAAGGGATCGCGTAGCGATTCCTATCTCAGACTGCATCAGCAGGCATAACCCAACGTCTTTAAATGCTTCATTTATTGGCAACGAATCGAGCAACGATCTATTGCTGGGACTGTGTCATGAGGCTATTATAACGCTGCGTGCAGCGTGTTTGGATAAGAACATAACATAGAAGTTCATAAGGTAACAAGTATAGCTCTTTTTTCCATAAAGTTTTTATCAATCTTAGAGGTATATGTGCAAACAGGTCAGACGTTTATAGAAGTACTAAAAACAAAGCTTATATAAGATAAGTACTTTTAATTAATTATCTTCACCCTGTCTCCATGACCCTATCTTTTTAAAGTACTAATCGTGATTCCAAAAAATCAAATTTCAATAAAAATCAGTTTGTTGCTTTCATGGTGAGTAGTTACAAGCAATATGTCTTCTCGGTTAGTCGCAAAAAGGATTAACTTTCCTGGTGACACCGAGCATCCTCGCCGTGTCACTGACACACGGGTGTATAATCACGTGCTTGGATGTATAGATATATAGCTCTCCCCCAAATAATGTCTGCTTATTTTTTTTCGATTCTTTATTTTGATTTCCATATATTCGCATTTCGTTATTTTTTATCTTTTTAAAAATAATTCTATTAGCTCCCCAAGTGGCTTTCTCCCAGCTTACCATTGTGGTACTGTCTCCAGCGTGAATGAAATGTAGAAAATTATAAAAAATTATATCAAAATATTAAAATCTTACCCTTGTAGTTTGCAATTAACAAGAATTAAGCATTATTTGTTATATAAGCTATTGAGTTTACCTTTTTTTAAAATATTTAAAATATTTTTTTGTACCTTTATGTCAAGTAAATAGTTTCCATTTTAGTTTCCACTGACCTGAAGTTAAGTTCAGTTGACCTGAAGTTTTCAGTTGACCTGAAGTTATTGGTCTTGTTCTGCATTTACACTATCTGTTCCTATTCATATATATTTACATTTCTAATTCAATTGCGTTCAGTCGTGCTTGAGAAGTGTTACCTAAAATAGATTCTGCGCCTAGTTTTTTAGGAAATACTATGTAATCATCAAGTCTGTTAGGAAAACGATATATTTTAGTTGAACGACAAACCCGTCTAAAATCCCGACGTAACTTTCTTTAGGGATGACGACGAAAAAAGACAAAAACCTTTTCATGGACAACCCCAATAAAATACAAAAAAATATTCTAGATTTTATAACTTACCTTTATTACATTCCATTTTTCTTTCTCTTGAATTTGATTTTCTTGGTAACCTGAGAAACAATGACATTTTCCAAGCACATCGGGTGATTCTCCATTAAAGTTGTGATATCCATATCCTGCCATTCGACATCTATGTGCACATTGCATCATAGAAACGCCAGAAAATGTTTTGTCGGGTTTTCCATTGATATATATGTCGGACGTCGTTTCAAATATAAAAGAAAAGGCTCTCAAAATGATGAAAGTGGATAAAGTTTTGAGAAATAATAATCGAAGCATTGTCGATTTATATTTAGCATATTTTCAAGAGAACAAATAAATTCAAAAATTTGTTCTTAAAATATTGCGTACAAGAAAAGTTGCTACCATCACTCTACTGATATTTTATATATAAGATGACAAATAAAGTGACACCTTGCCACTCGTTTTACGTTACAAGAGCGATAAAAGAAAACATTTTATAAAATCTTCAAGGAGAAATTAATAACAATCTGTCAAGTTTTGGTTACAATTATTTTCATGTGTTCTTTCACAACCAAGTTATCTCAGTAAAGTTTTTAAACAATTTATTCAATCACATAGGTTTTTTCGAGTTATTTTTTATTTGCAAGCTGATTTTACCATGAGAAATCATGGATATTAACCAAAATATCTGCCTACTGCATAGGAAGTTTCAAAAGTGTTTTATTTTTTGATCGTTAAACGAAATATATGCTTCTAAATATTTAAGCATTTTAATTTATTCCATTATAAAACTTACCATATATTTTTTGATGGTATTTTGCCAAAATAAATTTGTTTGTACGAACCATTTTGATTGTATAAACATTCAAGTCCTTATGGTCAGTAACGTTTCCTTAAATATTATCTATAAATACTCATTTTCATAGTACGTTTTTTAGCCGAATATTGTTTATTGTGTGCAGAAACTATAATGGTGGCATTTTACAGAATAGAAGCTGTATAAATTACACCAAGAAGATCCGGTTAGTGTTATCGCTGGAATCAGCCAGAACAATCCAGAACGAACTAGAACCACCCCGAACGACCCAGAACGAGCCAGAATCACCCATTATCAATCTAGAACAAACTGGAACCACAGATTAACAACCTGGAATTAGCAAGAAACAGCCAGTAGCAACCTCAGGACCGTCAGAGAAAGATTCGAGGTGAGGGAGCCAAAGATAAAAAGCAGATTCATTTGATCAAAATTCGATAAAAGAGGTCACATAAAAATCATAAAAACAACTTAAAACATCAAAGTAGTGGTGGAGGAGGGGGGGCCCCCCCTGGTCCCCGATTATCTGGCGGCCCTTAACCTAAACCTAAAACAACATCGAATGACCCGAAAATGTAAATGATCATCTTCGGCTGAGTGGTAACAACCAAAGCAATATGTTTAGATTTTTATTGAATTTTCCAGTTTCTTTTTAACTTGTCTTAAATTTTAGATACACTTTTCACCGTCAGCAGCTTTATACAGGAACATGGACATACATCATCTGAAAATTATCATTAACAGTGCACAAAATAAAATTTTCATTAGAGTTTTGATTCCAATTTTTCATTGAATTTTTTATTCCAATGGAATTTAGTATAGCTTTTTTCAGTATAGGTTAAGTTTTTTTATAATTTAGCCCTTTTCAGTATAGGTTAGCTTAGGGACAGAAACTTCCGCGGGCAGAAGGTTTCGTGAGGCCAAAAATTTGTGAAATTTTGCGAAAAAAACTTTCGAGAACTGGATTTACAAAACTTTCGCGAAAGTCAGAAAAAATTGAAAATTGGGGAAAACTTAAAGCAATAGCAAAAAGTGACATGTTACCGGAAGAACAAGAAAACACAACCAGGAAGTAATTCTTTTAGACTGATTACTATGACATAAAGATATTTAAATAATAAGAAAAAAATGAAGTCGTACTGTCTTTGCATAA
>JANSTP010286145.1:0-18510 GCA_025330745.1 Cladonema radiatum | reverse complement strand
ACACGGGTCCGATTTTTTCCAGGGTCCGCTCGTATGGGTCCGATTTTTCTCAGGGTCCAGGTCCGGGTCCGGGTCCGGTTTGTAAAGGATGCCGCAATACCACAGACATTAAAGTATTATAGATGGAATGCGAGAGGTGATTGTAATAGAAATGGGTACCCGCAACTAAATCCGCAACATCCATAGGTCGGATATCATTTACTTGAAAGATAGACTCTGCTTTGACACCAGTAGGTATTACGTTGTTGAGAAACAACGTATCAGTATTTAGGCTAACGCCAAATACAACATTATTAAGAAGTATAGGGCTAGTGACATTCTGTAAAATGTCATTGAAGTGTTGGGTCGCTCCTTCGTTACTGGATTCATAGCTTATAACTTTGCATCATAGTACAGATGATATTGTCAAAAAGATGTCATTGTATCTATTTCCTGTTCGATCGACTAGAACGTTCCGATTCGCAGTCTCATAAGGCTGTTGCAAGTAACCAAATAAATCTAGATCGAGAGGAAAAACCAATTTCACAACAATTTCATTTTGTGTAAATAAATAAATAAATTCATAAATTTGCATGACATTAGTGGTGTTAAGGCTATGTTTTTTAGAAAAAGCAATTGGTACTTGCAAAGGGCAGCAAATAGTGGTGTCTTACCAAGTAAAACAGACCTCTCAGAACAGCTTAAGAAAAAGAAGCAAATGAAGAATAAAATAAAAGAGACCAAAGAATAATAATGAACAGACTTATAAAAAGGCTGTTGCACATTACATGCATCGATTATATTTTGTAGAATGGCTCTGAAAAGAAACAAAATTGATTAAATCATAATATTGAAAAGATGGGAAAAGTCGGATTTCCTAACATTGAATCTGTTCAAATAAATTGAATTGATGTGATGGATGAATTAAAATTTAGTTCATAAATGAAATAGAATGAAAGAAAGAGCGTCTTCAATAATGAATGGAGCTTTAAATCTAGTGTGAGGAATGAATGAATATGCACTTATGTTTAGAATGAATGGAATTATACTTTTGATATGTGAAAATAAATGGAAATGTACTTTTAATGTGTAGAATGACTGGAAATGTACCATTAATGTGTGGAATGAATGGAAAGATACAATTAGTGTCTAGAATGAATATAGGATTACTTTTCGTGTGAACAATGAATAGAGCTTTGCTTTTAATGTGCTTCTCTGAATTGCACCTTTGATAAAATAATTCATTGAACTTTAGGAACGTTACACTTACTTACGTGTTCCACTATAGAATTCAACATCAATTGTATATCTTTTCTTACTTTTACATAGCAGGGCAACAGCTAATAATCAGACAGAACAGCTCAAGGAGTCTAAAATGGAGTATTAACTGGCCTTGGTAATATTTATAAATCTGGGTCTAATCTATCTTTAGGGCCCGAAAAGGTCGGTTTGTAAAGAAAACAGTTTACTTATAAAAAGTTGTTACTTACAAATCCTGCTGTGTAGCCATGCTCTTGCTTGCGTAAAACTGATTGAGGATACGATTTTTTTGCTTACTGGATAAAACGTCTGTTTGAGGAAACCGATTAATGAAGAGACTTTTCTAATGCGATGCAGCAAATTGAGATCTTTTTTTGCAATTCTCGGAAACATTATTTTTATTTGATTTCTTCTTATCCCTTCAAAGTATCAGAGATAATCAACCTCGTTTTCAGGCTTCTTTTTTGTTTATTACCACGGCACAAGGAAAAAGGACCTGGGAACGAGATTATCTTTTTACGTCTTCGGTTCAATGAAAGAAGCACTAAGAATGGTATTATTTTATTAAGAAGTTATCAAAAAACGAAACACTCTGATATCTTGGCAGCAACTTCCACTTTCGAGATGTATCTTGAAGTTTTAACAGTTAAACTTTGGAGAATTCATAAAGCAAATAATCCGTTAGCATTGATATCCATATAAACAGATCAATGGCAGTGAAACATTTCTAACAATATATTTGACGAGAAAATATTCTGCGCTCAAATTATCTAAATTCTAATCTATAAGCTTTTTGTATTTATTTGTCTTGGAAGATATGAGCATTACTTAGCCAAGAGTACGTGTGATTGGTTAGCTAACAAATAAGACCATCGCATGAAACACTCTACACAATTATTTTACTAAAAACTGCTTTGCAAGAACTTAGAATTAAAGATGCTAATAATTAGAAACTGTTTATTAGGACAAAATACAACTGCTTTGAGAACCTTTTTTAAAGGAGTTAAATGCTTTATTGCATTGGCGGTCTGAGAAAGAATAGATTCACTATTTACAGAATAATGTTTCCTTATACGGTTGATACGCTATGATTCGAATCCTTATTTTTTTAATATTTCTATTATTCAAATTATTCCGATGTCACCATCCACATTTGAAAACTCGTCTATTCTATGAAATTTAAAAAACTTTAACTTTCAATATTCTCTTTCAAAATGGCTTAACGACTCTGTATCGACCAAAAGATGGTGGGGAAAAAAATAAAGCTTTCTGTTTGTTGGAGTTAGAGAAAGAAAATTTCCACCCTTCATACCCAAAAACTCGTATATAAAAGAGACTTACTGCTATTCGAAACTTTCTATAATTTGAACCAAACATTTTTCCCTTGAGTTTCGAATTAGAACCAGTTAAAGACTTTGCAGAAATGATTACCAATATATAAAGCATTGTCTATACAAAAATAAAGTACCCAAGAAACTCCGGGTATTTACAACAGAAAATTGCGGAACAGGTTCTGGTGCTTATCTCTCATCTAATGAAATGTGTACTTTCTTCGAAAGACAACGTATTTAACAATGATAAACCGAAAAAGAAAAACGAAAAACGAAAAGTTATATTAGGAAAGGAAAAACTATGACTAAGTTGTTTATTCTTGGAATTTTCCAACTTTTTATTCATGAAAACCTAAAAAATTTCAAAAGAAACTCTTTGAACCAAATCTGGACAATAGCAAAAAATCTTTTGGAACTATTTCTGGTGCTTGGTTCCTCATAAAAATATATATATTATTATACAATACATCATTTAATCAAGCTAAAATGGGTACCAAAAACAAACAAATAGAAGTAGTGATAATAATATTTAATTTAAAATATAATTAACAACACACAATCTATAATTATTAACAATTTAAGATATATCTGAAACAATTAATGTAGCTTGGTCTATATTTATAACACTCCAATAATTGAAATATATAGCTGCTTTAGTTTCGATTGGATTCAATACTGTTCTCAATGTTACTGCTTATTAGTAACCTGGTTAATGGTTTTATTCCTCACTCCACAAAAAGACCGGTTGGAATCCTGGAGATGAGCTTGATATTAAATCGTGACAACCGGAATATATACATTGGAAAAAAAAAACTTTTAATATTAACAAAAGATTTATTTTTCCTTTTCAATTGACGGTTAATAACAGTAGTTTGTGTTTGATGGTTTGTTGCTGATGAGGCTGTCGGCGATTTATTTGATACGGTGATGCAGAATTTGTCGCCGATATTTCGAAGTGAAATCGCAGCAATTCGGAATTTCTTGTCAGGACCCATGTCTAAAAAGAATTTTATAAAAAAAAGTATCATACGCTATTAAGCACTGCTAAAAATAATGACTAAACAAGCTGTGTATTTGAATTTTTCCAAATTTATTTAAATTAATTTCTATTATGTTATGAAATATTCAAAATAATATCTCATGTTCACAGTTCCATAATTAAGTTCCAATTGAACAACTCGAAATCACACCCGTGTAATGAGTTGCATGATTACCGTTCCAGTTGAATAGCTCGAAACCACAACTGTGTAGTCAGCAATGAGATCGATAACACCTACGGTGGGCAGCTGATTAAATACTTGCCAAATAACTCAGATAAAAAAGGAAGAAACTCAGTTATTCAGGGAAGAGAAGAGAAGAGGAGAGAGAGAAAAAGAAGACCAGCAGTTTCAGCAACATGCAAAATACGCAAATTGAATATAATGAAAGTAGTTAAGAAAACAAGCATGAATTCCAAAGGACAAGCTATATGCTGCTAAGAATCACTTGGGGTTAGCCCCTTATCCCAAATAAAATGCTATGGTTGGAAATGATTGGAAATGATTGGGAATAGTCGGAAATAGTTGGGTGTAGACGAAGACAAATGAAATGCGTACATACTTTGAATGAACTCAATGTGGAGGAGTACACGGAAAATATTACGGAGAAAAATACGGAGGATACGATTCAATAAGTTTAAAAACATATATTTTATTTTTATATTTCCCTTTTATTTTATTTGCCTAAGTTAGGTAGTTGCACGATCCTCGCTGGTGTCAAGAGAGACCCGGCAACATTTGGTGGAGAACCCGGGCAAACCAAAAAACATATCACATAAACCAAAATAGTCACGGAACAAAGCAACTCTAGCCTTTTTATTGAGATAGTATATACTGGGGAAAATATTTCGGGTAGTTCCCAGTTTTATATTTTGAGAAAAGGGTTAATTTGAAGCTTATTTCTTTTTTGAGTTATCGTGCAAATACTTAACTTACGGATTTATTATTTGTTTAATGATTTCAAAACACATACTCTTGTTTAATATTATTATGGTTGATGACGTACACATTCGAAAAACTGCATGATTTGACCATTTGATGAGAAAACTTCGTAACCTTTTTTCTACATTGTGTACGTCATGTGGAAATTAATTGCATTTAGTTTTTTGAGATAATTGAGTGATTTGATTTGATTACGCCATTTGTCGAGATTTAAGTTTTTATATTTTTTTTCTTGATATAAAAGGAAAGTGAACTCGAAGGCATAATAGCTTTAAAAACTAAACGAGAGGTTTTACTCGTATCTAGACCTTGTGACTACTTGATTGAACTAATAATATTATTTCTGTGTCCATAGTATTTGTGAGTTTGAAATACTGAACTCTTTTAACCCTATTCAGCATGGGCTTTTTGATGTACGTTAAAGGCATGGGGGTGGGTAAAAACTACCCCTCCCCCTCAGGTTAAAGTCTCTAAAACTCAACGAAATGTAATAAAACATGGCACGATTGTAAAACGCCATAAGTAGTTTTGAAAAATCAAATTTTGACCCCATTAGGTCACGTGATTAGGCGATGACGTCATCAAAAACACCGAAAATTGGCTAAATTTCTGATTTTTAAAGGTATTTTTTGACCTACCAAAAACCAAACTTCTAAAACGATTCAGATCATAAAACTTGGTGATTTTAAGTAAAATTACATTAGTTTCACATAAAATATCTAAAGAATTTCAAATTTTGGAAAATTAGCCCAAAATGGGGCATTTTTTGAGGAGAGAGTTTTCTTGGAAATTTTCCGTCATATAAAGAGAAATAATTTGACGTATACTTTATGAATCACCACAAAATTACTCAGGCTAGTGTATAATCACATAATAAACAAATTCAAACCACTTTGGTGTTTTACTAGCCGTCTGAAATGTGATGACGTCATCAAAATAATGATGCTGCTAGCTTTTTGACGGCTGTGGCGTCATAATGACGTCAATATGACGTTCTTGACATGTCGGGAGTCCTAAAGGGAAATATTTTAACAAATTCAGTCATCAAAGCCTAATGGAAATAAAAAATAAAGAAAATAACCTAATATTTTAGGAGAATGTCCAGAAAATGGTATACCAAGGTTTTTTGATGACGTTACTCCAAAGGACTGGGACCGAGCTTCAAAAAATTTTGGTATCAAAGATCAGCAATTAAATTTTGTACACTGGGTCAAAATTTCATGCAACAAAATTAACTACACGGGAAGTTATTAAAAGAAGTATTTTTTGGGTGGGGGGGTAGTTTTTACCCCCCCCCCCACATGCCAAATAGGGTTAAGGCGTTGATAATCGAAAATTTATTGTTTATTGCATATGTTGTTAGTACTGACTGAATTATCAAGGCACTTACGTTCTTGTTTAAGATTAGTATTCCGTATTCCGTTTCTATAATCCGTATTCTGTATTACTTAACTGATTAATTATTAAAAAGAGCCATCCGTTTTATAAACATTATTTCCGTTATTTGATAAGAAACTAAGGAGATTTGAGAAAGTAAATTTCTAGTACTTATATATTAAAACAACTATTTTTGTTTAGCTAAGAGATCGAAACCATAGCATGTAGAGGCGGGAAAGGTGGTGATACACCTATTTTGTTAAACAAATTGATTTAAAAATTAAGAAGATAAATAAGTACCTGACAATCTCAGATCGTGAGGAGGAGAATTTTAATTTTTCAAGAGCGACAATGTTTCTCATAATGAAAACGAGCAGGAAGAAGTAACAATCAATATATACTGAGGTCGCTTACGAAGCAGTAAGATTGAGAGAAAATATAAAGGATACGAATCGAAACTTTATGTAAGAAGTTCTTGACAACAATGAAGCAGAAAACAAAGACGTCATAGAAGAAGAAAATCACGACGTCATTGAAGAGGAAAATAACGACGTCATAGAAAAAAAAATAACGACGTAATTGAAGAAGAAAATAATAACGTTATTGAAGAGGAAAATAACAACGTCCTAGAAGAAGTGGAGAATATTGACGTCATAGAAAAAGAAAATACTTGCGAAGCAGAAAACGAAGAGCAAGACAATTCAGACGACAGTTTAGAAGAGCAAGAAAACTTAAACAACGATCATCAAGAACAAGAAGAAGTAATGACAGCTGAACATATCCAGGCCCTGTTCAAACTTTGCCCCGAAAACCAACTCAAGACCTAGCACCACGCGTTTTCAGTAGTGCAAAAGATGAGGATGTATTAGACTGCGAAAATTTCGAGAGAGTAGCTGAACATAATGAACAGAACGACGGGAAACAAACAACAACAATTCCGCTATATTTATCAATATCTGTATTGATTTTCTTCCATTCATTACCCGAGCAGACACAACAAAACCGGCGATTGACGTTACAAGCAACACCAAATCAGTATCATGGACCGCAACAACGTTTTGAGTTGAGATCAAAGCTATACAACATCAAACAGGAGGGAGACCTGGAAAGCTATATTGACCTGTTTGAAAAATTAACGCAGCAATTACAAATCGAAGAGAACGACAAGACGCATCTACTCATCAGTGGTTTGAAAGCAGATTTAAAGAGTAGTTTGCTTTTGCATCAACCAGCAAATTACAACGATGCTGTCATGCACGCCCACAGACGTGCCACGTTAAAGCCCACTTTAACTATGGACTCGATTTTGAAAGTACTGAACAGTTTAGCTCAAAGAGAAACAAAGCAAGTATCATTTGCAAAGCACATTAAAGAAGGCGATGATGAAATAACAAGACGGTTCGACAAGTTGGAAAATTCTATTAGCAAACTAGTTAGACGGCAGGAAAATGTTACAACAGCACACGTATCTACAAATCCTGTGGATATGGGGCAAAAAATTGCCAGACTGGAAGCAGAGTTAAAGCAGGTAAAAAAAGGTGGATTGAGAAACACTGGGCCGGTTTGAAGAAACCTAAGAACGATGGATGGTCAACTGATATGTAATAAGTGTCATCGGGCAGGCCACACTCAAATTAATTGCAGAACTAAGAGACAAATACAACACAACACCAAGAGGATATAATGTGAAACATCAAGAAAGGGGAAAACAGTTCCATCGAAGTCAGCGATATCGTCCAGATTCACCTGGATAGTTTGAATGGCAAAGGGAGCAATTCAGAAATCCACCAAGTCAATGGCAAGCATATACTAATGATAATCAATATTATCAGGCACCAATTGGGTCTCCCGATCGCCAGTATTCCAGAGGAGAACGATCACCTATACCTTACTCCGAAGCTGCTCAATTCCCTGGTGGCACTAGACCTCGTTTTCAATACTATAACGAAAATTGTGAGAAGCCAGGATCAGGATCTAATGCAGTAACCGATGATTATACTCAAATCCCAATGGAAGCGCTAGCTACCTTTACTATAAATTCAGTGCAATGAATGAAGGACAATTCTACATTCTTGGGAAAAGATAATGATATATCCATGCGTTTTTTAGTCGATACAGGTTCTAACGTCACTATCATGCAAGAAGAAATGTTGTGGCGCCATTTTAAAGATTTGAAAGTTAGACCAGCATATTGTTCATTATCGGGTGTAAACCAAACGCCACTCCATGGTCTTGGTTCAGTAAAAGTAAACCTTAGTATAGGAATGGAAGATTTCGTAGTTAAAAATAATTATATGAGAATGAACGTTATGAGAATGAGAATGAACGTTATAATTGGTCTAGATTTTTTGAGCAAATTCGATGCCAAGATAGACTACTGGTCGCTGTCACTAGAACTAACAAAGCACACCAAACAACCAAATGATATCGTCCACGCAGTAAAAGCGAGACAGCATATTGTTATACCAGAAAAAACACATAATATTTACAAGATACCATGTAAGTGCCCTCGAGATGGAGATGATTGTAACTATTTTGGTGTCCTTCTTCTAGTTTGGAAAAAGAAACCATCATCGTCACAAAGACATTAACCAGTCATGCTCAAAACTGTTTATACTTGGATATTTTGAATACTGGTAATTCAGATGAAAGAATTCCAGCCCATGCGAGATTTGGTGACGTGATTGTGCTGACAAAAGATGAAGACTCCAAGCAAGTGAATATTGTAGAGATTCACTAGAAAGACCTTAAGAAAAACAGATCTTTCAATGAGCCATGCAAATGAAAGTCAGAAGAGAGAATTGACGCAGCTGATGGATCATGATGTTTTTGGTATGGATTTCAAAGATCTAAAACCGAGTAATACCATAGAGCATTATATTGATGTCGGTGATGCTAAGCAAATACGTCAAACACCATATAGAATTCCATACCATCAAAAGCAAGAACTTGAACGCCAATAAGAAGAAATGCTTCAGAATGATTTAATCAAGGAATCAACGTCACCGTGGGCGAGTCGAATCATTATGGTACCTAAAAAAGTTGGCACATTGCGTTTATACGTTGATTATCGAAGACTCAAGAAATGCACAGTGAAAGATTCTTTTCCGTTACCAAGAATTGACGAGTCTTTAGAACTTTTGAGTGGTAAAAATGGTACTCATTGCTTGATCTCCTAAAAGGTTACTTTCAACTGGGAGTAGAAAAAGGTTAGAGAAATAAAACAGCGTTTGTATGCCACAAAGGGCTGTTTCAACTCACAACGTTACCTATGGGGTTAGCAACGTCACTTGGAACCTTTTTGCGCTATATTCAATATGCACTTCAGAAATTCATTGGAAAAACGTGTATTGTATACTTGGATGACATATTGGTATTTTCCGATTCGTTTGAGGAGCACATGACACATCTAGAAGAGATTCTAATTGCCCTTAGAAAGGCATCACTCAAAGTAAGGATAGATAAATGCCAAATCGCACTTCAAGAAATCAATTATTTGGGACATCATCTCTCACAACAAGGAATTTCTCCAAATAAAAGAAGTGTACAGGTAGTAATTACATTCTCAGAACCAACCAATGTGAAACAAATAAGGTCATTCTTAGGATTGAGTGGCTATTTCCGAAAATTTATCAGTGGATATGCAAAAATTGCAGAACCGTTGACATCATTATTGAAAGATGGAAATGCTTTTGTTTAGGGAACTGAGCAACAAAACAGTTTTAATAAACTCAAAGATGCATTGAGATCTCCTCCAATCTTGGCTCATCCGGATTTCGCCGAGCCTTTTATTTTGTATTGTGATGCAAGTGGAACAACATGTGATTACAATTTGACTCAATCGCAAGGCGATAAAGAAAGAAGTATTTTATATAGTGGAAGAAGTTTCAAAGAAGTTGAACGAAAGTACAGCATCAGTGAAAGGGAAGCTTTAAGTGTTGTCTTCGTCGTAACAAAATTTCGTCTATATTTGTTGGGAAGCCATTTTACCATTGTGACAGATCACAATGCATTGAAATGGCTAATGAATAATCGAGATTAAACTGGTCGTCTCGCAAGGTGGTCACTAAAATTACAAGAGTACGATTTCACGATTGACTATGGCCTTGGCAAAAACCATGGAAATGCTGACTCATTATCGAGGAGAAACTATGTTAACTCAGCAAGGTGTTTTGAACTTAGTAACTTCTGTGTTAAACAGATTAAAGCAGCTCAACAAACAGACCTAGAGACAAGAGACTTAATTATCTGTCTCGAAGGAGGACGAATACCTGAAGACAAACAATTAAGAAAAAGAATTATGGAGCAAGGAGATAAATTTGTCTTGGATGGAGAAGGAGTGTTGTACAGATGTCAAGTAACGAATGACTCAGAAAACATGCAGCTAGTTGTTCCACCATCACATCGTACAGAATTGTTGGAATTTTGCCATAGTCATTACTCCAGTGGCAATTTTGGAATTTCGAAAAGTTATGAAGGTTGCGACGTACCTATTACTGGAGAACAATGTTTAAAGATTTGCGAAATTGGACAAAATGCTGTTGATTGTTCTCAGAAGAAGGGTCAATTAAATTTATATAAAGCACTACTTTTACCAATCCTTGTGACTGGACCATGGGATGTCATTGCCGCAAACATGATGGGACTATTACCACTGTCAGGAAATGGAAAGAAATACATCTTTGTAATAGGGGATTTGTATACAAAGTATATCGAAATATTTGCGTTACCAAACATTGATGCCATAGCACAGCACAAGTATTCATTGACAACATCACGGCATGGACCTCAAAGGAAGTTCATTACTGATCGTGGAACCAATTTTACAAGTAACTTGGTTTGGGATTTTTGCAGACTTTTAAGTGTACAGAACATCTTTACTTCAAGCTACCATCCCCAAGCTAATGCATTTATTGAACGAATAAATGAAGTTCTCGCCACAGCATCATCCCTATACATAGATTCAAAGCAAAGAGGTTGGAATGGCAGTACCTGGAGTGACATACGCATATAATACAAGTATTTCTGTTACAACCGAAGACAGTCCGTTTTTTTTGATGTATGGGCGAAAATGCAAAAAAACTACCTGATATTTGAAATACATTACACCAAAAGACCTATCTGTTGCAGTAGACGAACATCGACAACGAATGATAGAACAGATAATGAAAGCTAGAAACGAAGCAAGGAAAAATATCCAGAAAGCCCAATATAAGATGAAAGAATGTTATGACAGAAAGTCAACAAATCACCCATTCAAGGTCAGACACTTAGTTTGGATTTAGAACCCAGCAATCAAGAAGAACAACAAGATCTTTATTAGTTGATAGTTTACACTATCAATAACACGCCGGCAGTACGATATTCAGCTATTTCAATATCAGGCTCAAGCCATAGGAGCTTCAAAATTTATTGAACAACATGTAACGAAAACGCGATGCAATTCTACAATTCAAAAAAATATTGGGATTGGAGTATGTTATCCATTAAAAAATCAGAATATGATCATAATTTTGGACCCATCCCAACACGACCCCACAGAATAACAGAGTTTAGGAGTGAATCAAGTGCAACAACAAGGCGACTATATACTCATACCAGATCTTGATGCAGGAGGAGCTATACAAAACAACTTCGACTCGCCAGACTTATTGATTCAATTAGATAATAGATTGACAATCGGAAAACTTTGTAAGGCACTCAAAGTCATTGACTCTTTCAAGAACGTTATTAAAGAATATGCCAAAACCGTATCTGATGACAGAGTAGCGCCAATCTTACAAGCTCATCTTAGCCAAACTATTATCCACCAAAAGCAATTGATGACAAAAGAATGGAAAAGACTATGCTTTGTGCAACAAGAAATCAACAAACTTCAGTATTGGGTATTGGGCAATTTTCCAAGTACAGCAGGACAATGAATACATTCAGTTCCTAGGATTTCGGTTCAAGGAGTTGGGGACGGTTTGCTTCTTCATAAATGTCAGTCAGTCGTTGGTTACAAGATAACACTTAACAGAAGGATCAATGGTCAATGATTTTTTTGTTTCTTTTCACAAATTTTCTGTTATGATTCCATACTCCAATAAGATATACTTCTTGCGTCTTTATGACCGGAAGCTTGTATCGCTTAGTCCAAAAATAAAATGTGACAACCGCGAAACTTCAACAATTATTAAAACTCATGATGTAAGGTTTTATCCTGTTTCTGCCGAAGGAAAAATCACGTTCGAATTTGTTAAAAAAGATTCACCACATAGTGCATTACACTTTCAGATACACGACATAAAAGGTTTTGATGAACGATTATTAAAGAAGTCTCCAGATAAGCTTGAACCGGAAGTGGTATTGGATATGTTCACATATGTACATGATGCGTTACAGGAATTTAAATTCTTACAGAAAGAAAAAGGTGATGGGAATGTATTGATAGGTATAGGAAGAGCTTTAAGTACAGCTTTAGAAGGGGCAGCAACTGGCGGTAGCACTATAATCCATGCTATCGGCGGTGCTATCCATGATACATTGAATGGAATTGGCGATTTGGATGAAAAAGTCATAAACAGTATAGGAGGGGCTTCATCTAATATCATACGAGCAACTGGAGAAGCCTTTAAAAATTCTGCAACAAGAATTGGACGATTCTTTGATGGCAACGGCTTATGACATCATTAGAAGTTCAATTTTCAAAATTTTCTATAACTTCACCTGTACTTTGCCTTTAACAACCAAACTTGGCACACATATACATCAAATAGTTCTGAAAACGTTTAGGCTGAATTTGACGGTTGGTTGCTATGGCAACGACCTATGACGTCATTAAAAGTTCCATTTTGGAAACCTTTTATAACTTTTTCTTTACTTTGTCTTTAATGACCAAACTTGGTACACTTAAAACCCAAATGGTTCTGAAAACTCTTAGGCCAAACTTGACGGTTGGTTGCTATGGCAACTGCCTAAATTTTACTTTTTTTCTCGCCTTTTTTAAAGAACAGATCGCGCATTGTCAGCAAGAAATCACGTAACAATCTTTTGCTTGATCTGCGCCAGCAGGATTATACGACGTCCCAGCGTCATGTGATGTGTTTTTTAGAAGGTGAATCTTTTATTCAATTCCGTTAACATCGCAACGACTTATGATTTTGCAAGTGCAAAAACTTAATTACAAAACCAATAATCTAAAACATGTCTTTGAGATTTTAGAACATTGATATACGGTAGGTGTAGGATCGCGCAGCGATCTGCGACTGTGTTAGCAGGCCAATACGACGCTTCAGCGTCGTGCGACGCTGCGTGCAGCTAGTGTTTCATAAATTCTCCAATGCGGTTATAATGACATAAAGGAACAATGTACTTACTTTTTCGTTACTAAATTATTAATGAATTATATGTTTTGGAGTTATTTTGAATGGCACCTTTACCAAGAATAAAAAAATAAATAAAAAGTATACAGCAGCTGAGAAAAAAGATTTTAAAGTATAAAGTACTAAAAATAAAAATAAGAAAGAGATAGGAAAAGATAAGAAAATAAGGAAATGATAGAAATATCAATGATTACAATTAAAATTGAGATGAAAGTCAATATCAGAAATTCAAAGGGCTCTTTATTTAGTCATTCCAATAACCTCAATGTCCGAAATATAAAAAGTTCAATAAAAGAGTCATTTTTTTTCACGTTTTAGATCGTTCTGAAATCAAAGAATTCCATCAATAAGCAACTGTTTACAAGCATTGGTTCTCAAGAGATGAAAGTAACGTTTATAAAAACAACTTGAGCACTTGGATTCTCGCTTGGATTCTTGCTAAGATTAAGTTTAAAAATTTTCTCAAATAAAAATCATCCTCATAAGAAGGAATTTTAGTAGGATTTTGTTCGATCAGTACATACTGCTTTTCAAATCGCTTTCTAGACTACTTTTTGTTCTTAATATTTAGAAATGCCAATGTTAGAATGAGGAGAAATATTACTGTAGAAGTGCCTTGAGGGAAAACCTTTTTTCTAATACCTCAGTTGGCCTAGCCTACTACATAATGGCGTATGGGCAATACTTCCTTTTGGCCTTACACTGTGTTCACGTAGAGAGAGAGATCCTCACTCTACGATCATCATAGGCCAAATGGTGATAATCAATGAATTGTTTTTTATATAAAAATAATTTTTTATAGTATAGTTGTTTTTTATATAAACTAATTGTAAACATGTATAAAGTTATAAAATAAAAATAAGATGGTTTTTGTAAAAATTAGAAAATTTAGAAAATTGAAGTTGTGAAAGAAGTTTGTTTTAGATATCACAACTTTCTAAGATAAATTTCCTTTCGTGTCTACATTTTGAGCCAAGTTCTGATTTTTTTATTCAGGAGATTATACTATCCTTAAAACAGCATATGAATTGCTTCTCACTTAAGCAAAGATTACAAGACTTAGGCCTAGTTTAGAAGCCGAATTTTCGTCGCATCGAATTAAATGTAACTAATGCGGTTGTTTATCCGAATTAAATTGTTTCGATTTATAAGGAACAATCATCTTGAATCGAATTAAAAGGGTTTTGATTTACGTCATAAAAAAAAGTCATTTCGTGAGAGAAAAAATGGCGACAATTGCCATGATTAATTTTTTTTTGAAAACTCAAAAAGATGTGAAAGTTTTTAAAGAAAAAGGAAACAGGTAGTTTACAGAAGTTTATTGATGTTTCAATCAATGGAACATCGTCGAAGAAACACGTATAGCTTATTTCTTCCCATCCTCCTAAGTGCTACCCGACGAAATTTACCCCGATCATGCAGGCGTTTCAATAGAAATAAGAATGGTTGGTGGATGCATATTTGGACCACTTGCAGTGACGTACGTTCCATTTTCGAACGTTTGTTTCCAAATATGGCTAAAAACCGGGGGAAAAGAAATTTTTAACTGTTAAGTTTATTTTGTGAATTTAGTTCGATTTAGTTAAAATGCGGCTTATAAATTAACCTCGAAGTTATGTCGAATATTCGAGAGTAGCAGTAGCATTTTATTGTGCGAGTTAACGATCTTGGTCATGTTATCAACACAGCTGTAACTTACTTTAACATTATCTAACTATTTCAAATAGATTCTAACTAACGATGTAATTAGAAAGAAATATGTTTACTTATATTTTGAAATATATTGAGAGAAAAGTTTTGAAGCAAGTATGCCATAAAATTTGTAAGAAAATTATTCAGCAATAATGTTTCCTCAGCTTATTTTGAAAGCTCATTGTCCTGTTTTTATATCCTTTTTTCAAAGAAGTAATATGCATATTTTTATAAAAAACTAGACTCTAAAATCAATGCTCGGAGTAGGCTAGCGTTGCCAATGCGCTTTTGTTTCAGATAGACTTCAAGGCCGTAGCTCTTTTCCTTATATGCAATTTTTATGCATTAACGTCTTGAACAAAAACTTTCAAAAAAGAGAAAAGAGTTTAGCTACGCTACATTATGCTCGGAGGTACATATGATTTTAAGCCTCAAAATTGCTTTGTTATTATTATGCAAAATAAATTCAGTTCAATTCAATTGATTAATGTGGAAGCCTAGAACAGTTTTCCCATTCCTTTAACCCTTGTGGTGCGGCAATCTTTGAAAATGCCCTTAAAAAAATGCGGGTCGTTTAAGGGTTAAAAAAAGGTACTTGAAATTTCAATATGGCTTTCTTCACTCCATTCAAGCAGAAATGAACAGTTTTCACCACAACAGACCAAAGTTGGCAAAATATTTTTAATTCATTCATTCCACTAAGCCTTGTGGTGCAGTAGGCTTTGAAAATACCCTTGAAAAATGTAGTAAAAAAAAACGTAATGACGTATCTTTACGTAAATGACAACTGCAGTAGTTTTGATGTCTAGTTATGCTAATCTGTTCAGACTTCACGCAAAATAGAGAAGATAATATATGCTGACAGTCAAGTTTGGATCAAATCCTTATATTGTATGGATTCGAGATCCTTAAAATTTTTAACTACCACTTTAAAAACGAAATAGAAAAGAAAAGAGGAAGAAGCAAACTGAATGTTCATATTTGGAAATTTAATACTTTTGTTCAATATCAATTACTGTGAAAATCAGTAAATGGGTGTTGGAAAGTCAAGGCTGGAAATAAACCCCTTAATAATCTAATTATCAAAAGAGAATATATTTTTTTGGCACCTTATACACGTTTTTTATAAGCAACTGATAATTTCTTTTTTTATGAAAATATATCAAAAAAATACTTATTACTTAGGTCTCAGAAACATTGTTCCTCAAGAAAGAAGTATTTTAGATCAATTTATTAACAATAAAGTCAAGATTTACTCTTTTCGGGCATTATTGCTGCTAAATTTATGCAAGCAACTGCTGAGCAGTTTTCAGTATTAAAATTGCAAGTTTTCAGAAGCAACTTTGAGTACTGACACCTGACCTTAACTGTCTATAAAAAAAAACGTGTACTCAAGCAGAGAAACTATTTAGCGAAGGTTCAGGACATCAAAATCTTTTCACAATGAACCCAAATACTATCAAAAATATTTCTTTAAAAAAGTTTCTTTTGAAAATTAAGTAGAATAATAAGTTATATAAAACTTTGAGAGTGAGGTTTTGTAATCGATTTTTTAAATGCCAAAGAAGTTTGTCAAACAATAATCACTGTTCATAAATGTACTCTTTTCTCTACAGATCTCTTTCTTTTTGAAATAGACGCTTTTCTGAAAAAAATAAAATTTGTGTCAAATTTGGGGGGAGGAGGCGGGAAGGGGGGCGGCTCGTGCACCCCAACCCCTCGGTAGCTACAGCACTGAAACATTTGCAAACGAATATCGATATTCTTTGTGTAAACTTTCATTGATTTTAAATACTGTAATAGAGTTTATACCATATACAGTGTATACCATTATAAGCAAGCTCTTGGCTAACAAGTTATCAAAAAAATCGAGATACGATTAGGGTTAATCCTGTCTCTGGTGCTCATTGATATTCTTAAGCATGCTTTATTCTTAAGGAAAAGATTACCAGTAGATTTTATGAAATTTATGAGATTTAATTTTATTAGTAAAATTTTAGACTAGATTTTCAATGAAAATTTTAATGTTATATGTTACAGTATCTAGAACGTCTGGCAGAGCCAACAGCCAAAATATATTACATGAAGAAATTATTTTTCGGACAACTTTTGCTGTCTTTTGTTATCTTCATCTCACTTTATATTTATGAACGACAAGCAGCAACGTCATAGTAGTTAGCTCGAAACGCAAGTTTCTATTGGGTTCAATTACTTACTTTTGGTTTCAATTACTAATTACGTTCAATTACACCCCTGACTGAGTGGCCTAAGAAATCCTCAAGATGTTTTAACCGGGCTCCACAAATTGGCAATCATTTTCACTAGGCTCCCAATGCTGAATAGCCCGGCTGCGTGATTTTGATCAAAAAATATGCCGGGCCAGGCAAATGTTTTTGGTGTAATTTCACCGGGCTACCTGAATTTTGCTAATTTGGACCGGGACAAGAATTATTTTTGAAAAACTCACCGGGCTCCCAAATTTAAAGCTTGGTTTTGACCGGGCCAGCCAGCCAGCAGTTTCTGACAGGGCCACTGAATCAGGGGTGTATTTATGGACAGTTTACCCTCAAAATGCACATTGATAACGTAACGCGAGGGTTGCATCTCTTTCCAACAAGAGTGCCTCACAATGTTCTTAAATGTAATTTGACGAATGCATTAATTTTCACAGCACTTTGCTTCTGCGCAGGTCATTCTCACCCGATTTTTTAATGTAGTACATTAAATTTGCAAGTCGAAATTTTTAGTGTCCAACATTAAAGATTTTCCCGTTAACTTTAGAAGTAAGCTCTCCATCTCTGTGACTTTTAAAAAGCGATCTCCTCCATCCAGAAATTTGGTATGGAGTGAACAGAGCTTAGGACAATGCTACTTTAGGACATAGGACAATGCTACTTTAGTCATTCTGTTTTGAAGAAATCAGCTTTAGCTAGCTAAATCTGTCTTACTCATAGCTCCTTAATTGATGCACATAGCTCTTGAATTGAGCTGACTTTTTCCAGTTCGGCTATTTGTCTGTATACATAGTTTTAGCTAGCTAGCTGTAGCTGCTATCAGCTACCCAGTACCTACCTTCGTCTCAATTTCCCAGAACTGAAGAAGTATTAGCTAGCTAGTAGAAAGTATTAGAAAGCAGCAGTACTTTTTATTTGAATTTTTAGTGTTGTTAGCCGAGCATGTAGCAAGATAGTACCAATACTTGTCCTATCCAAAAAGTCATATAAGAGGTTAATAAAAATGATAAACAAAGATTTAAACCTACTAAGTAACTGGCTTAGAGCAAATAAGTTAAGTCTGAATGCTTCAAAATCAGAACTCTTAGTTTTTGATCGCCATGATATAGCACAAGGCTCAAAATATAAAATGAAACTGGATGGTAAAGAGATTGCCCCTCAAAACTTTGTCAAATACCTTGGTATACTCCTTGACATCAAGGAATACTTTAACAATATTATATCATTCTATATTTACGTCACATTTGCTCTATGGTTGCCAGATATGGGCCCATAATAGTCAAGATATTAAAAC
>JANSTP010286034.1:0-18511 GCA_025330745.1 Cladonema radiatum | reverse complement strand
TTTTTTATAAATGAAAAATAGACATTTCTAAAATTTAGAAGATCGTTTTCTTTTAATATATCCACCACCGTATTCAACATATTATTCTCTCCACTAACAACTTGGCTGATAACACATAAAGTAACATCACATAACACATAGATTATATTGTATGGTATGGCATAGCACATAAGATGCAACACGTATCTTATGAATATACCAACGACATGGATATCAGCGAAGACAACGATCACCGTATAGTATTGTTGAATCTTGCGGGTCAGACTATCGGTAACTACAGTCATGGACAAAATGCTGTGGACAATGAATAAAATGTGTCAGTTTTCGGTTTTTAACTTTACTTCAATTTTACTTTTTTTTAGTCCAATAGCTTAAAAAGCGAAATTTAGGTGATATCAACATAGAACCGCCCTAACAAGCTAAAAAACAGCCCTAGAAGAACGTTGAGTGATTCTCACCGAAGACTCATATAGATAAAGTGTGCCATATATCGCGTCCTAACAAAATCACCAGGTTTTCTTAATCTTATCGCTAAGTAAGTAATTAAGTAAGTAATTAAGTAAGTAATTAAGTAAGTAATTAAGTAAGTAATTAAGTAAGTAATTAAGTAAGTAAGTAAGTAAGTAAGTAAGTAAGTAAGTAAGTTTTGTTTAGCCACTCTATGGTGACAGGGATGAAACACCTTCAGCACTGAAGCCTGATTTCCAACGTGGTCCCGTATAAACACCATTACTGACTTAGGTTCTAACACAATTATGCTTGCATATGTGCTCACGATCATTTCCTGAAGGAAAGATATTGTGCTCGCGACCGAGGCGTGGGTTTGAACTCGGAACCCTAAGATTCCACAAACCTTAGGATTCGCTGCCCGGTGCGGTACCAACTGCGCTACGCTCCCTGAATTCACCCATTGTCAATTCATACAGATAAGACCAATAACGGTCTGCAATGTTTGGATCATGGCAGCAAGCAGCCTATGGCTAAATATAGGCCAATAAGAATACCGACATGAGAGCTAATACCTCAAAAAGGGTGTTGGGTGAACTTCATCCTTTACCCTTAAAGGCAGAATGAAACGATAAATCTAGTTGTAGTTTTGGTATCCTTTATTCTACTGTTGATTTTGTAATTTCCAGAAGTCCCATTTTGACTATGACATCATCAAAGGCTAAGAATCCATTACTTAAATGTTTTCGCTATAAGTAAATATGTATCATCTCGAATACAGGATGGAAATCTGAATATAAGTTAATCAAGAAGTTCATATAAAGTTACGATACCCGAACAGCAAGTCACTGGTTAGTTGCTGTCACTGTAGGAAGCTGATCACATCGTCAACAAGATATCAAGTAAAACCTATTGTTTAGAAAAATATTATAGTATATAATATTATCTTTTTATTTTCTTATAGACTGCAAATGGGACTGTCTGAAATGGAAAGTTAATCACTGGTGAGGTTGTAGATTTCGCAACCTTTTACACACTACTCCTCGTCTCCCATCACTGCCAAATTCAAAAAAATTTATAAATGAACGTTTCAACAAATGTTGACCTGTTGTCCTATTTTTAACCAACAATTTCCTGGAACGATAGCATTTCGTATATATAAATAAGGTTTAACGTTTAGGGTCTGAGGTTTGAGATTAAGTAATTAAGGTTTGGGGTTCTAGGTTTAAGAGTTAGGGTGTAGGGTTAGAGGTTTGATGTTTCAAGTATGAGGTTTGAGGATTTATGTTTCGGGTCTACGGTTTAAGGTTTAAGGTTACAAGGTTATGGATTTGAGGTTTGAAGTTTAAGATTTAAAGTTTAGCGTCTAAGGTTTGAGCTTTAGGGTTTGATGTTTGAGGTTTCATGTATAGAGTTTAAGGTAAAAAGTTTGGGGATCTGGGTTTAAAGATTAGGATTTAAGGTTAAAAGTTTAGCGTTTAAAATTTAAGGTTTAGGGGTTAAGCTTTAGGGTTAAGAGTTTGAAGTTTGAGGTCGGAGGTTAAGGGTTTAAGGGTGAACATTTAGGATTTGAGGTGTAAGGTTTATGGTATGAAATTTTAGGCTTATGGTTTAAGGTTTGGTGTTTAAGGTTAAGGGATTTAATTTTGTGTTTCAAGGTATAAGCTTTGAAGTTTAAGATTTAGGGTATAAGGTTCAATGTTCAGGGATCGAGATTTGAGTTTTAAGGTATTGGGTTTGAGACTTAAGGTTAACAGTTTAAGGCTCAAGGTTTAGGGATTGAGGTTTCAGATTTAAGGTTTAAAGTTTAAGGTTTAGAGTTTAAGATTAAGGGTTTAGGATTTGAGGTTTGAGTTTTACAGGTCAGGATTTGAAGTTTAAGATTTAGGGTTTGAGGTTCAAGGCTTAAGGTTTGAGTCGTAAGGTTTAATGATTGAGGTTTTAGGTTAGGGCTTAAAGTTTAAGGTTCAAGGCTTAGCGTTAAAGGTATAAGGTTTACGGTTTGAAGTTTGATATTTAAAATTTTAGTGGTTTTAAGATTTAATTTCTGTGAGTTGGTCTTGAAGTTCATATGAAGTTACCATACCCGGACAGCAACTGAGACGGCAGCTCATTGGTTGTAACGTGTAAGAAGCTCATTATATTGACGATAAGATATGAAGTAAAAACTTATGTTTCAAAGAATATAATAATATCGAAATCGGTCTTTTTATTTTCTTATAGACTGCAAATGAAACTGTGTAAGTGTTTTGAATAGCTTTCTCTTCCAAACTCATAGCAGCAGTCTAAACAACCCGGCGACCTTGAATCTTTCCTTTCATGAATATGTGCGTTACATTTTTTTCAGATTTGGTTTTTTGACGTTAAAGACATTTTAATGCTAAGTCCTAAGTTTCAAAGTTTAGTGATTAAGCTAAAGGTTTAATATTTGAGGGTTGAGGTTAAAATTATGCTTAACTCTATAAAATTGTTATAAAATTTCAACATAGTTTTTCAAAATGAATTTAAGTTACTTTCGTCACTCTTCCCCATACACATGCCTAGAATTTGGCAAAGAGTGTCTGAAACTAAAGAACTGAAAAAGGTTTTAACACACGTTTGTAAAACATTTACAACTTTGAACATTCTGAATATCAGTAAACTTTTCTAGTAATCTGTACTTTGTAAAAAGTAGCACAAAATCAAGTGTCTGCCTAAATAAATAAATAAATAAATAAATAAAAAAAATTATTTTCAACTTAATTGACTACCGGTCAATAAAATAGCAAACAGAACATAGTAACCAACTCAAAATCGAAAACATTCGAAACACTTTAAGATTGCTATGAAGATTGAAAACTCTCTCACTATTTCCAAACATAGTTCCAATTGCCATCTCGAAACATCCAAGCCACAACATCAAAGTATACATCCAAGGCTACAGCACAATATACTACAGTAGTTTCGACCCTTCTTTCTAAACTAACTGTAGTAGCACACCACGAGCAGGGTCATCCTCAGTAGTAACTCGGTTACGGTGCAATACCAGATGAAATTCTTCATCAGTCAATCTATCATAGATTTTGCCACGAACCTTACAATCTTCAAGATCACAACAATACTAAAATGTTTAGAATGAATTAGGAACGGAGAAGAGCCAGTATTCTGTCAGCAATAATATTATACAAGGAGTCAATTAGTGATATATTACCAACCTTGAAGATCATAACTGGGAGGATAAAATCTTCAACCAAACATTACAATCTAAAAGGACATATATAAACTTAACTAACAACCAGTCAACAGAATATAGGAGCCAACTTCAAAATTAATAATATCCTAAACATTTTAAGATTGCTATGAAGATCGGAAACTCTCTCACTATTTCCAAACACAGTTCCAATTGCCACCTCAAACATCCAAGCCACAACATCAAAGTATACATTCACGGCTATTGCACAATATACTACAGCAGTTTTGGCTCGTAATAATCAGTAAATTAGTAAAAGATTTCTTTGGATTGGATAGCGTTAAAAAATTATTCTGTTAAAGTTTTGTAGAAAAAAATGAGATTCTTTCAATGAAACAACAGCAAGAGTTAGTATTGTAAGCCATGAACAAGCAATTCTTAATTTACTAAATTTAACGTAAGCTTAATATTCAGCGCTTATAAATATGTTCAAGAAATGCTATAATTTTATGAAACCGTCTATTAGAAAGTAGAAAAACAGGTCAATAATTGGTTTAACTTTCTCTTATGAAATTTATTTACTTATGTTTTTTTAATTAGGCTGAGGCGAGGGAGGAGTAGTGTATAAGGGGTAATGAAATCAATCAAATTGATCAATTTTGCAACATTCAAAGGCACGTGGGTCAGAGCCATCAAAAAGCAAATGTCTTTTCAAAATGCTTTACCATTCAATCTGGATTTCAGACAAACTTATGAGATATCCTTAATAGTACTCTTATCTCGGCAATTCGAATTATTCCAGCATACCTAGGTAGCCTCCTTGCAAAAAAAAAAAAAAAATGATGACGTCATCACATTGATGGCGTCATCAGTTTTTCCGAAAGCACCAACGTTGAAAAATGATGTCATTTAAGAAAAATCCATCAAATGACGTCATGACGTCGTCAGAACGCCAAAATATTGAAGTCACTTATTCCCGCCAAGGTGTTGCAACAATCAAGACACAAATACAGCCCCATATCATTTTTAGAGGATTATTATCTAAGTTTTTCTTAAAAAAGTTTGACCGAAAATTAAGGGAGTGGCTTCGATTAATGGCCTCTGGACAAGCATGTCCAAATTCTTTTGCCAAAAGTCTTTAATTAAAAGTTTTCCCTAATAAATTTTATTAAAATTCACAAAGTTTAAAGTTTTTCCTCTCACTTTTTTTATGTCACTATACCCTGGAGACATTTCTGCACCCAGATGATATTGTATATAATACTGAAATGCATGATATATCTGATCTAAATTTTAACATGTCTGACCTGAAAAGAAATTGACAAGGCATTTTGTCCCATAAATTTCTTTTCTTTATTTTAAGATCTGGAGGAGTACCATTCCCTTTTTCGTTTTTTAATGATTTGAGACTTATTATTACACTATAAATTTAATGTTTAATATCTTGCCCTTTTTTCTTAAATTTACTCTTCCTTTAAGTTTTTATGGCACACTCCAGGTATGGCAACAAAATGTCAAAAGGGAAAGAATTTTGCAAAAAAAATTATAGTTCTTAAATATCCTTCCTTACCTATTTTTTGCCAATCATCATCTAAGAATACAAAGTCGCGAATGAGAAAAATTCAGCGTTGTGTTAAAAACTCAAATTATGTTTTACAATTTGTGTCAGAGAAAAAGCTGGACCATGAAATTTCTTCTGTAATATTATGTAGTTTGAATTTCTTTTTTTTCCAAATAGTTTGTAACATGATTGACACATCATCTCTGGTTTCTCTTTGGTATGTGCAATTTCATTGGAACAGAGCCCCTTATAGAGAAACAACAGAACAAAACTGTTCTTTAACAACTCGGAATAAAGTTACCAGTCTATATTCAATTGATATACACAGGAAGATGTCATGTGTTTTTTTTCCATATGAATATTGATGACATAAAACTACACAAGGTAGCAACTTTCAGATTAGAATTTGCAGGTGGCTCAATAAAATGTATAGTTTACACGTCACACATTAACAGGGCAAAAAATTTCACAAAGTAAATAATCTAGTTTGTGCACATTTTGGTGATGGTTTAGACTTTAGGTCAAGTGAACTTCATTATAAAATAGTTTTCTTTTAGGCAATAGTTTGCTGGAAGTAGTGGTGTTGCAAAAAGTGAAATTTTCAACTGGTCGCACAATATTACACGTTTTATAGACATCCATGTACAAAGTTTTATGCACATACACAATGACAATATTTTGCTCTGTACAACAACATCTAGTTGAGAATTGACATGTTCCCTATAAAACTTGGAGCAGCTAAAAGTTTTTTTTAAAAACTTAAAGGAATTGGGTTATGAGAAACTTGGGAGTAGACATGCACGAATGTAAAAAAATTTCGGAACCAGTAACTGCTGTTTCTTGCTGTCTTTGTAAAAAATAATGTGTATGCCTTCATTTCTCACTTCTCAGCAGTAGGGCATTTGAATAGAAGAACTGACAGATCTATTCTAATCACCATCAAAGTGATGAAAAAGATAGATAATGATGGACAAGCTGAGGTTTGATCTGATGAACCTTAGCTACAATACATACAACATACTTTTTCTCTTACTAAAAGCAAAACTAAGCTTGTCAAAAATGGTTTGTCAATCTATAGCTACAACAAGAAAATCTAATACGAGTGTCTTACAACGGTTTGAGTTTAGTATGAAGGGGCTTGAATGCTAGAAGTTAAGATGTTAGTATCTGTGTCGAACTCCGTGAAAAAACAATCAACATATCAAAACAAAAATGAAAAGCTGTAATAAAATATACCTTTATGTGCTCAATATTTCTGTATATTAATGAACTCACTTGAGAAGCAAAAAAATACTTCAGATCTGATAATATAATCTGCCTTATTGTTAAAGTTTAATTTCTACCATCTCCACCTCGTGCTTCGTATGTAGAATGATTTTGAAGATCTGGTCCGTAAAATGGTCGCCTAATCGTAACTTTCTGGACTTTCAATATCCGATTACGTAACAAACTCCAGGCAAAAAGAGAATCCAATAAGAATATGAAAGCGCTTTAAATCTAAAGGCTTTTAGCGAAAAATAATAAAATATAGCAAAATTGCTTACGCAATAACCTTTTTAGAGAAATTTTGGATATAGTTGCAGGATTATTTAGTACCCAATGCAGTACCCAATATGTGGCCCTATATTAGGTATCCAACCTTTTACAACAACCCACTCAATCTATCATATTTTGAATTATCTTTTCTAAACGTAAGAATTGGCTAACTCACAAATTACATACTGGCAATGAAAAAATCATGAAAAGGTTTAAAATTATTTATTAATCTCACATCTAAACTTTCCGATGTTAAGCATTTCATTGAATAACATCACTCTAACTTTAACTGCTATAAACAACTTGATTGAAGAAACAGAAGTTATTCCACGTAAAAAGTGCAATTAGCCATCTGTATATCAAAAAGAAGCATAGTGAACAGTTGATATCTGCACACTCAATTTCATAAAGGACCAGAAGAATTTCAAAAGTTTTTGTTTTGAGCTGTACGTTGACTGAAAATTTTGAATTATTGAGACTTTATGATAATCAATAGATCCATTAATAAAAAGAATGACACGTGACATAAAATGAAAAAAAGTATATTTTCAAAATTATGTTTGAAGAAATATTGATTACTTTAGACACTCAAATATATATGAAAGAAGCATGATGCAATCTTTTTTCAAAGAAATACTTGCGATAGGATCAGACTGAATATATATAAAAGTTGCTCTCTCGATGTAGCAACTACTTATGGGATTTTTACAGTCGACGTACATTGCATGATAAGAGACACCCCATGTAAAAAGGTTCTCTGCATTAGCAAAATGTTCTAAATGTTTAATGTCATGTTATTTTGAATAAAACTTTAATGCATCCTCTTAACCAAAGGGAAAATACAATGGAAAGAGCTTGATACGACCAAAATGTTCAAAATAATAAAAATTGACTGTGTATATATTACTCTAAATGCTAAATATACAGTTTAAACCTGATGTAAGATATTGTTTACGGCCAAGTTAGCAAAATAGCTAGTATATTACAGAAACTGACACGGCGTAAACCAAAAGAGGTATTAGAATTCTGGTATTAGAGGTATTAGATCTTTGAATTACAGAAAATGTTCTCTGCGCAGCTACGTACAGAGCTGGAACATTTTAATGATTATTACTCATAACTAGCAAGCTATAGATTCAGATTTCTTTCTCTTCAGCTAACTAGCTGCTGCACTTGACTCCATGTAGAAAAACTCTAAGTAATATATTTCTAGTCAATAAATATGCCTTTTACAGTGCCATTAAAAATAAACATGTGAACAAATTTGATTCTATTCCAGCAATTTGTTTAAAAATTCTTTATTCTTCAGGAGGTTCAAGTCAAGTATCCTTCCTTAATATGTCCATGCATAACTTCAGGCTTGTGCTAAGCGAACTTTCATAAAATGAGCAGCTGAAGATAACTTCGATTGAAAAAATCAGACTAAAACGTAACCAGACTGTATTATCTGTATCACAGCTATGGCTATGAGAGTGTCACCAAGCGTGATACAATCTTGATACGCTTTTTATGTATCAAAGGATTTCGCAGCCTTTATTCCAGAAACTGTGAATATGCAAAGTTCGAAATTCAGTTGAAAAACGCGGACTGAAGTACGGGATAATATAAAATGATGACCTGTAACAAGTAGGTTGCTGTAAAGAAATTTTTCCAGGATTTTTTTGCTAAACTACTTTTTAAAAATATTATGAACTTTTTTTCAAAAAAATTACAACATGGAATTTTGAACTGTATATCATGATGGTACAACGATACACTCTGGCTACATCCCTGGAGTGGAATGAACAATGCAAATACAACAACCAAAACTAGAGCACACAGCACTTCAAAAACTTCCGTTTCTTTTGTGCAGTATTTCGCTGTTGATGAATTTTTTACTTTATATTAACCAAAGGCAATTATGGAAATCAATAGACAGCAATAGTCGCAATATTTTAAACAACTACGTAAGGAGAACTTGTGTACAAATTTATTGTTTTTATGTTATGGTTACTTTATCTCTGAGAAAAAAAGTGGCATAAAATTAAATGGGTTAAATTGCAAGAGGGAGGAATTTCTAGCCAGTTACATATAATAAAATCACGTGATCTATGACATCAGAGCCCTCAACAGGCGGCATTTTAGAGTTTAGAGGCAATCAATAACAGAAAAAATTTTGCCGAATCATTAAAAAGACATTTTATTGATCTTTATTAGGTTAATGAGATATCAAAGTAAGTAAAGTCTCCTTACTTTTCCTTTCGTATATTGCAATTTGCTTGTTTGTTTTCAAGATTGAATTTTGTACACTTGTCTGTTATATCAATATGTTGTTTATCAAATAGGTATATGTGTAGATTTTATTATTATTATTATTATTATTATCATTTTTTTATTTATTTAGAATTTGAATTTATTTTATTATTATTGTTATTATTATTATTATTACTATTATTATAGTTGTTATTCTTTTTTGTTGGTGCCTATCTGAAAAACCTGCCCCTGAGGTACTCTCTTAGTCTTCTTTCGATCTGGAAAAATATATAAACCTGGTATTTTAGGTGACTTACAGTAAGTTGCAAAATGTCTATTAATAAAATTATCAATAGTCAAGGGCATATGGTATATAGCTTCAAACAGGGCAAAAGTTCAGTCATAGTTTTGACAGCTTATGACAGCATATAATTATTCAATTGTGAATGCAATACCATAGATTAGAAATAAAAAAATACAGAATTGAATACAAACTGATAATTGTAAATGTTAACAATCCAAACTCGTTATGTCAAACATATAAAAACAAGACGGACAAATAAAACAAAAATAATCTAAACAAATGGTGTAAACGTTCAGAATTAATTCACTGAATCGGAAAACGTCCATCAACACAAGACCATCTTATTTGCACTTATGAAATACCCAATTTGCTTGAACATTCTAAATTTATTCATCGAGACAACATGGATAATGTTCTCAATTAATTCATTCGCACACAACAAAAGTCATTTGATAGCTACCAACCTTTATTTGTAACTTTCGAAGGAATAATTTATTCGAATGTTCTGAATTTATTCATTGAAACTTTTACTTATGTTCAAAAATAGTTCTCTAACTCGAAAATACTCTTTCGACACATACAGTAGCACCATGTTTGAAGTTCTAACGTTATTCATCAAAACGATGAAGGTAATGTTTGTCAATTAATTCATTACTTGTCCACATCAGAAGTACTTTGATAGCAAACCACATTTATTCGCAATTTTTAATTGAAAAATTTATTCGAACTTCTGAATTTATTCATCGAAATGATATTCAAAATGTTCTGAATTCACTAGCTGACTCCATAAAAGTCTTTCGACACAACACCAGGCTATTCGTATGCTATGAGCTCTTCGTATACTATGAAGCGGACAATTGGCTTGAATGTTCTAAACACGTTTATTCCTATTGAAACATATGTAGCTAGCTACTGTATAATGTTTTATGTTAATTCATCGACACATCAAAAGTTCAGACATGACAGCAGACACAACCTCTAATTCGTAACTTTAAAAATATAATAAACAATTTCTTTGCTGTTGTCGTGATGTATTTATTCACCAAAAAGATATGAACAATGTAATGTTCGAAATCGATTTATCCATTTGACAAAAGTTCTTTAAAATTATTGGTTTCAAGATATATTTAAGCTAATTCACATTCACCATAGCTATATAAGCTTGAGGAAGATTTTCATGGTTGAGGTCTGAATATCTAAACCAATGATGCTTCTTTTCTGCTGCTTTGTAGTTCAATCAGTGATGCAGTTCATATAAGTTTTTCAGTATTTAGTTCAATATTTACATACATAATACAGTAATAAATCCAACAGTCCAAAAGACAAAGCATTCAAATATACAAACTGCGTCATATCTGCTTAGCTCGCTCGCTAGAATCACTTTCGATTTCTCAATCTTAGTTTGTGAAAACCGTAGCTTAAAAATAATGGAGATAATGAGGTTTTCAAAGGGACCCGTGTTGAACATAGGCTCATTATAGCGAAGACGAGAAACTTTGACCGAAAAAGAAGAAATACGTAGACAGGTAATCGAAGAAAAATTTACCTACGGCAATTTTTAAATAATAGTAGTAATAGAAGAAAAAAATTCATACTGGTATATTTTGATTTGCCCCACTCTGACAAGTAGAAGGGTGTCCAAGATCCACTACCCCCGGTCTCCGTCCCCGGCCCTTACAGCCCTCCAGCCCCCAAAGAAAATTGAGTTTTTCTCAAATTGTAGGTGAAATTTCACACTAATTCTCCCTGAGCAGTATGTTAAATCGATAAAACAATATTTTTAGCATATAAATAATATCGTGTTTTTAAAATGTTTGCTTACAACTTTACTTTTGTTCGTCAGGAGTATTGCTTTCAGACTAACAAAATACGAAACGATGTTTTGGCTTGAATATAACGAGGGAGAGCATTGAATGGAAAGCAATTACGTAAAAGAAAAAAAAATCTCAATTAGGACATAAGGCTCACATGAGAAATTAATTTAAAATTTAGCAAGATTAGGATTTGTGATGTCCTATCCTCTAGTAGTCATAATGAAAAAATAATTTTTTTTGGAGTATAGTTTAAAATTAGCATAATGATTTGATTATCATGATTTGTTATAACATAATTTCATGTCATCAATCCAGAGGCTGTTCATCTGTGAAATTGCCACGTTCAAATTTTAGGCGGCCAAAATGTGGTGATAAAAAATATATTGACGACTGAAAAATGTTAGTGATTTACAGAAACGAATTTTCAGAAAAAATAAATTACAATATATCTTCTTTTTCGTGATCGTACAAAAAATAATTATATTTCTTATGTGGGCGAAACATCAGATAAAATACATAGAGTGAGTCAAAGAAGTTTTGCTAAATATTTTACTTGTATAAAATAATTGGATTCCACCTCAGGGTTGGAAATTTGAGTTGATTTTGCAATGTTTTCAATCTTAACGATATTGATCGAGAGAACAGCTTGAGAATAAAAACGCTTTTATAACCTCCATCCTCCATTTATATCACATCCAAAGTTATTGTTGGCTTAATAATACGTAAACATAACTAATTATGTCTGACTAGCAATTTTTAAACAGAAATTCGATGATTAAAAAAGCTGGGACCGGAAGCTGTGAGAGACAGGGCCGGAGGTCCTGGATCTTGAACACCCCACAGAAAATACCCCTGAGAAATTAGAGGATGCGCTAAAACAAAGAAAAGACTCGTACAAGGAAAGTCTCTACAGTGGAGAACGACAAACGATGAGAAAGCATTTATTGAACAATAGAACACAAATTGCAGATGAATTAAATACGATTTAAATTGTTGATGTCTCAATCAACATACAGTAATGAGATAGTAAATTGTGGCGACATATAGTAGGTTAAAGAAGCAGATACACTTTTTGTAAAAGCAACTAGGTTCAAAGGTCAGACCTCACATTTGCTTAACTTTTTGGAATTGGAGACTGCAAAGTTGCTTGTGAGTAGCTTTAAGAAATACATTAAATCTTTTGTATTCAAATGGTCACTTTTCATAAAGTTGAAAAGAAATAGTGGTCTGAAATGTAAAACTCCTTTTAGAGTAGTACCAAAGCAACGAAATCTTATAAAAATGCCTTCATTGAACTCTAAATTTTATTCAGCAAAATTTTTGAAAGTCTTTTCTTTCTGAAAGGTCCAGCCCTGAAGTTGCTTAATTTTGAGCCTCTCGTGGGTTAGTTGCTTATAAACTGATTGGTTTTAAGAAAGAAAAAAATGTAGTAGATTGCAGTAGCATATAGTAGGCTGTAGTAACAGATAGTAGGTTGTAGTAACAGATAGTAGGTTGGCGAAGCAGCTAGCTCATACCGAAACTGGACCTATGCATGTCAGACGAAAATCAGCTTGTGTCCATGCTTGTCTTATGAAATGGTGTGTGTTTAAATAAAATTGGAGTAAGTTGTTTTTGGAGAAAACGTTTTTTGGTGGTCTTTTATATTAAACACACAGCGACTCATCTTTAATAATGGATTATAGAATTATTAGTTTCCTGCCGATTTAGATGTACATTCTCGCAGATAATTTTTTTTGTTTATTCGATTTTGCATTTTGAGCTTAATTGGAAAATTTCATTTAATATTTTGTTTTACTTCTTGATTTGTTGACATATGATCTTCGCAAAAAGGAAGAAAAAATGTAGAAATTTAATTTTATTTATAAATTTAAGTAAACAAACTAGAGTTGACCATCTTTTGAAATGTTTTAAAATACATAACTTCGAAATGGAAAGAGCTATTGAAGCAAAATTTTTGATGAAGTATTTATGCATAAAATTTTTTAAATTCCGGTAGAAATTTCTTAGTTCACCCTGATATTTTTCCTCGAGCGAAATTTCGGTCACGTGACGGATATTTGCCATGTATGGTAATGTTCTAAAAACATTTAGCAGAAATTGCCGAGGCGGCAAACGTTAATAATTCTTTCTGAAAGAACATTTCTTTGTGTTAAGATTTACATAAAGAAAATAAAATAGAGAACAAAACAATAAAAGCGAAGAAAACAATAACTTTAAGGTGCGGTAACCTTTGAAGGAAATGCTCTCTTACGGTGACACTTTGCAGTTATGATCTTGAGGTAAAGGTGCGGCACTTGTTAGAATAATATCAATGAATAGGTTTACCCTTTACTAGATATTTTTAATGCTTAAAAAGGTCAGGTAAACTCTCATAGCTCCCAATCCGATAAGCAGCACAAATGATCTTGTGGTTCTACAGCTTTCAAACATCACTCCTGCCCTGATACCTACCCCTGGCAATGTTGACGTCTTAGATAATGTGATAACACGTTTTCCTTTTTAGTAGCTTATCTACAATATCTAGGGTCACGAAAATAGGCAGAGCTGATATCCTATATGGTCTTCAGGTACCCCCTGTCTTATGTAATTTTATTTTTTGTTTATAATAGCTTACCTCAAAAACCTACAAAAATGAAATTGGATCATGTGATTTTGCGTTTTCCACTAAGGTAGTCTACCTAAAGTACCTAATGCCATGATATTTGTCACCACTGATGTGCTTAGAGTCCTCAAAATTTTGATACTCATCCCTCCACTGAGAACATCTGCCTACGATGATGACATCATAGATCATGTAAATTTATATTTTTCGTTATAGTAACTCAACTATTATACCTAGGGGCATGAAACTTGGCAGGACTGATATTCTTTGAGTCCTTTCTATTCAGACCAGCCGCTGAGAAAGATGAAGTCACAGACCACGTAGCTTCTCGTTTCCCGTGAAATCAGCCTATACAGAACACCTAAGACAAGAAAATCTAGCAGGACTGATGCGCTTCGCACCATTCAACCTTTAACGCTCATCCTTCTCTGTACACCCTCCCTTTTGGTATTGATTACATCATGTATCACGTGATCTCATGTTTTTCATTTCTAAAACTTATCAACAATACTTAGGGCCATGAAACTAAGGAGCACTGACACCCTTGATTTCCTGCAACGTTTGATGCTCTCCCCTACCCCAAGACCCCTACCCTAACTGTAAGTAATGACGTAATAGATACGTAATTTTACTTATTCTTTAACAAAAGATTATCTACAAACCTAGAGCCATGAAACTTAGCAGGATTAATGGAACTAATTTAGGCATAATTTTACCACATTAAGTCATTATGGTTGGCAATTCCTATGGGAATTTTCGGCCCATATAGGATCTTGTCTTAATTTATATTCTTCAAATATTTAGTATTCAACATAATCAAAGAAAAGATTTTTCCGCGGACAAAACCGAATCGCGGTGAAACTTTACGATAATGAAACGTATTAAATCATTGATCTACAAATGTCTGGTAGTCTCACTATTCATATATTGTATTCGGCAGGGGTTGCATTTCACAAGAACGATTTACCTTAACAGATTATGGATTGAGAATCGGAATGATGCAATAGAAAGATACTTAGAAAAACAGAAACGCGAAGTTCTTAATAATAATGTATTATGCCCCTTACCACAACTTAATCCTTTCGATGAAAGCATCCTTGATTTCATGCAGCTCGAGCCTCATTCTGATTGTTTGTTAAAAAAGTACGGTACCGTGAAAGATGACATGTTTTTGTTGGACGGGAATGATGAAATCACTGATGTATACATTCAATATATTAAACGGGGAGCGAAAGATCTCAGGGAAATAATTACGAAAGAGAAAAATAATATAGACGATAAAATTACACTTTCGGATTATATAAAAGTTGATGAAATAGAAGGTATGTGTTTTTTTTCTGTTAGACTTTCTCACATCTACTTCTCACTTTTTTCTTTGTGTCGAAACAATTTGAGAACATCTAGTTTAATGGAAAAAGTGGTAAATCGAAAGTGAACTGTCGCGTTCTTGAGACAGGGGTCGTGTTACATGAAAATTAAAAAAACTTTCCCTAACAATATGAGAACATCAAAACAAAACTGTCAAGTATTTTTGACTTCCATCTTCACCTAACCATTCTTTTATAACCCAATCTTATTTTTTGTATAACAGAGGACATCTATTTCAAAGCCAGTAATGTATTATCCATGCCCATATTACCCTATACTCACCCCTAGCTATGAAATATAATATATTTAAAAGATAATTCTGCCGAACAAAGACGTTTCAGGTTTTTTAGAACCTGTAAGTTCTAAATTAGTGGTCGAGAAAAGGCTGTCACCTGGCTACCAAGTAAAATTAGTTTGATTTTTGAATTAATGTGTTTAAGGTGTATACCAGCATCTACTCGAAGATGATTTCATACGTGTCACAATAAATTTTCGCTCATCAAAACATGTGGAACATCACGCTACACTTTCAAAGACAAAGCTCCTGGTAAATCCACGTCAGCTGAAAGGTATAACGATAAATCCTTTTAACATTCATTCACTCATATCCGTCCTTACTACTACCACCTACACCACAGTTTCCATCACAATTACCTTTACAATCACCTTCTAGATGTGATTCCTTGATTTCTATAATTCTTTGACTAAAAGATAAAACGTGAGATAGTGGCTTAAGAGCAAATATGATCCCTTTTGCATATATTTTTTTCGTAGATGTAGAAAGCAATTTAAAATTGAACGTGATAATTTTTATGATCGACTCATTGTCGTCTGCTAACTTCAAACGGCAGCTGTTGATGACAGACGAGGCTCTATCAAATGATGACGACACAATTGTTTTGAATGGGCAAACCATTGTTGGCGATGGCACAACGGCTGCTTTGTCAGCACTTTTGACAGGTTTGTGGAATTAATAGTAAATTTCAATTTTGAAAGAAGTACTCACGGGCGTACTGTAGAGGGGCGACGGGTCCCATCAATCATCCCCTTTTTTTATTTCAGGCACTTTTTTTCCTGAAAAAAATAAAAAATGACATTAATCTTATAAGAACTTCCTATCAATTGCATATTCCAACCCTGAATACGACCTTATTATAAGCGCTTTGAAATCTTCGAAATTTCTCAACATAGTACGGTTGTACAATAACTCCCGTGGGCTTTTGATGGGGATTTGAAAAACTATGGATTTTTTGAAAGATTATAGTCTCAACTATCAGAAAAATGATGGTTGACAGTTTGTTTTTGACGTTTTGGGCCAATTTGGGCCAATTTTTGAAGTTAAGGAAAATTGCCGGCGAGGAAAATATTTTTTTCACCAAATACAGATTTTTTCTATATTAAACGCAAGATAATTTTATGCTGATCAATTTTTAATAAAAGAACTATATCTCTTAAAGCCTTGTTTGCGAGTCATTATTAATTAAACTTTCCAAAATGACGTCATAACATCATAGTAATGCGCGCGTTACAACTTCTGCTGAGTTAACGGGTTTTCAAAAAAGAAAAACTGAGTCAAAATTTCTATAGTATAAACAAAGGCAACCATTTCTTCCCCTTACCTCTTGCCCTAAAAAACGTTGCAACAAGTTATGACCTAAAAAAAAACTGACCTCAGAATCCTCCATTCTATTGGGGCGTTTTCATGGTACCGTTTACATTTACATTTAATGGTAACATTTTTGGGATAAAATTATTTTTACATACACTAGTGAAAAATAATAAAGAGTCATCTTGAATAGCTTTTGACTTAAAGAAATAAATAAGTCGTCAAGGCATAAAATAACCAAAAATGTCGTCCACAGTGGTGTAAAGGACTCGTGAAAAACGCTTTTATCGCTTTCACTTTCGCTATCTGTTGAATCAGTGGGATATTTTTCATGTTTTGAATAATTTTCACATTGATTTAATTAAGTGACCGCCACCATGGTTGGCGGGCAAAAATGTTTTTAATGGTCTCTCTAAAACAGCTATTCGGCAATTTTATACCCAAATTAAGATGTGATATAAATGGATGATTAGTTGTTGTTAACTGAAGACAATTTGAAATCTTTGTCCGTAATAATTTAAACATAGAACGGGTCAGAACGAACCAAAGCCAAGCAAATTCAGTTAAAACGAGCCGAAAAGAACCAAAGCGAGCTAAAACAAACTTATACTTTATGTGTACGAAGAGGATATAGCTACGCTTTCTAAAAAAGCAACATATAATACTTGACAAAACGTTTACGGACAATAGCTAATGACCTTATTTCTCGAGCGAAAAAATGGCAATAACGGCTTAGCTAAAACGGTAATATTCACTATAAAAAGTTTTGTTCGGATAGTTTTTCCATATCTATTAAAAAACTAATTCATTGCTTTGTCTCACATAAAAATCCGAAGCTTAGCATTTTGTTTACTGATAGCTAAAATGAGACTGGCGTGGTTTCTTCTAGGCTAATTCATTTTTTAGAATTTTCTAAAATATTTAGGAAATATTTAGCGACAGATTTTCATATAGCTAGTCCAATTGCTGTGAGAATCATTGGTCTAGTGGGATGCCTTCCTTGACACCTAGCAACCCCTCTCCATCTCTCTCTTCGAGGGAAATCTCCTCTTAGTCGGAACGCAACTTTTAATAGTTTAAAAATATATTGAAGACTAAGAAATCATATTACGGGTATTTTCGCTTTAAACCTGTCAAGTAGATTTGATCTTACTTCATAAATAAAATATATCAAAACGTCTTACAGGAAATGGTAAAATCGTAATGAAAACTGTATGTCGCCAAGATTTACGGCTGCTCAATCACGTCAAAGGATTCCATCAAACCATGTATTGATTTGTGTAAGCCGACAACAGGGAGATCAAAAATATCCATGTGAAAGTGAGACATAGTTTATCTCAGTTAAACAAGCTAGCCCACTTTGCCGGACCAGCTCATCTCATATGAACAACTCCTAAAATGCGATTTGAAACATTTTACTATTGCAGCTCATCTTGCATTTACTGTTTGAATAATTTAATAGATAATAAAAACAACTTAAAAAGCGGTGACTTTCATTTTGACCTGGAGTAATTGTTGTCTTATAGAAACTTCTCCGGAGTGATATTTGTAGAAATCCCCTCGATTAGGTAAGCATCCCAAAATCTACTAGGATTTAAGGGATAATTATTGAATCCAACTTCATCAGAGATTAGAGATGATTAGTTAAACAAACTCCCTCGATAAAAAAATCAGTCCATATAAACTCTCTCTATATATCACCTGTAGCTAACCCTATGCCCATAGTTAGTTTTAATACTAAGAATTAATTTTTTTAATAAAGGTGTTATATTAGGTGTTATAGAGGTTCGGATTATAGAGAGCCCACTCTAGCTACAGAAATATCAAATTATTTTAAGTTTCAAATTACCTCCAGTTTTCTTGCATTTT
>JANSTP010285923.1:0-18512 GCA_025330745.1 Cladonema radiatum | reverse complement strand
TATGCTATGATTTTGTACAGTGGATGATAAAAACCAATTTAGAATAGATAATTCAAGAATGAAGACTGTTTGGTTAAACGTGAGGTTTGCGATATTCTGAATTTCTGCAATGTTTACATAAAGTACATGGTTATATGAAATATACCGCCAAATCTTAAAAATATTAGATTCTAAATTTGTAAATATGAATATTTCCTTCCACAAGAAGAATCGCAGTGTCAAAAAACACAATAATTCAATTGTAAATTGTTTGCATATAGCTTGTCCGAAGTCACCCCATGCGGTGGGAAAATTTTAGACAACTTCAAAGGCTTTTAAAATCTAGCAAGTGAAATGTTATCTGGCTAAAATAACATAGAACGAATTGTTTCTATACATTTGCTACTCGATAGAGTGTTCACGGTGTAAATCAAGGCGACTCGCAAGTTTTTTCAAATTAAAAGAAAAAAGTGTCCGAAGTCACCCCGTACGCACTGTACTTATTAATGTTTTATTCGATATTTCTCAACTTTTCAAAGTTATAGCTACTTTGTATCTCTAATAATTAGCAGGAGCTAATTTACTTTTTTTGGCAGTTTCCTATAGAGTACTCTTTCTACCCTGTCGATATATGTCATGGCACAGATCTGAGTACTTAATTTTGAATGATGAAAATTCATATTTTTATAGTGAAAATCAGTAAATATAGCAAAACCTAGTTGTTTTTTTTGTTTCTTTGTTTGTTGTTAGGATATACCTTGCTGGTTCAGTCTAATTTTAAACTACAGTGTTACACTTTATTCAGAACTTCTAAAGAAATAGAGAAATTAGGCTTTTAATTCCTGTAATTCAACCATTAACTTCACGGGTAATGGCAAAAAATTGCTACCTTTTTTGGAATGTTTGCAGCAATTAACAAAAATTGGTGGCAGTTTTAGTATCTCAGTTACACAATTTTATTTTTTGTTAGAAAGATTTTATAAGAACATGAACCCCAAGTGAAGAAATACAAGCTAATAGCATGTTGAAGCTTATAAAATTAAATTGTATATAGAAGATTGGTTATGAGTTTTGTAGATCTGTATTTACATGGAAAGACATTGTGAAAAGGCAAAACTTTATTTGCATCCAGAAAATTTAGGTAGCAGCAATTTGTTTATTGCCACAAAGCTAAGTTTTTTTAAGATTTGGCAGCAAACACCGTGCTGTAAAAATCTATGGTTTGAATTTATTGTGAAAATGATTTTCTTAGAATATATTTTAAAATCCTTAATATAAATATTTAGATCACCTTGGTCGTCGTCTAATGGTAAGACTCATGGCTTCGTCATGACTTTGGGTTCGAATCCCAACCAAGGTTTCTCTCGAATATAAGAATGTAAATTAGTAGAAAATTCTCAAAATATATATTCACCTTATCTCTGTATCTAATATCAGATTTTTATATTAGTTTGTAAGATATTAGGGTTAATATTTATATACTATATCAGTAATGATTTTCCTGTTTTGGGTTTACTCTTTTTTTGTCAATTTGTTGAGTCTTTAAAAGCTTTAAACATCTTTTGATGCGATTCTATTGAGCTAAAGAATAAATTTTACCCCTATAGTGTGGTAATTTACTTCCTCAGATAGGGTGTTTATTCAGTTCCTCAAAAAATTACTTTTTAAATGTTACCTCTCTAATTTTTTTCGAAAAACGTGGAATATCTGGCCGTGTCAGTATAGTAGGCCATGGTTGGATTCATTATTAACTTTTCAAATATTCATTTAGTTTTACATTTTAATTTCATACGTAACGTCGATTGAAACAACACCACAAGATCACCCACTCACTATAGCAACTGGTTTTAAATTTTTCATCAGTAAAAAACAGATTATTTCAAGATAGAAAAGAAAACAATCTTTGTAACGTCTCCAAATGTCATAAAAAAAAAGGATGCGATTCAAACATTTATCTGTTATTAGTATTTTAATCAACTGACAAGTCTCCTCTACAACATGGATTCGAAAGTGATCAGTAAAGTGTCAAATGGAAGCCTCGAAATCATCAACACTTATTAATACCGCAACAGTTTCGCACTTACTAAAATTAATTTTTCTAATACAATTTTCAGTTATGGTCAAACTTTAAAAAATTTTAAATCTTAAATCTGAAATAAATGGACTTCTACAATACTACTGGTAACGAAACTTAATACACATATACATCAAATGGTCCCAAATATTATTTTTAGGCCAATTTTGACGGTTGGTTGCCATGGCAACGGACTATAACGTCATCAAAAGGTCAATTTTCGTAATTTTTAATAACTTTACCTCTACTTTGCCTTTAATGACCAAACTTGGTACAAATATACTCCAAATGGTTACGAATGTTTTTAGGGCCATTTTGACGGTTAGTTGCCATGGCAACGGAATATGACGTCATCGAAATGCCAATTTCCAAAATTTTTAATAACTTTACCTGTACTTTGCCTTTAGTCACCAAATTTGGTACTCATATATCCCAAATGATTCCTAATCTTTTTGGGCCCATTTTGACGGTTTGTTGCTGTGGATACGTCCTATGACGTCATCAAAGGGTCAATTTCCAAAATTTTTTAATAAATTCAAATGTACTTTGCCTTTAGTCACCAAACTTGGTACACATATACTCCAAATGGTTCCTAATATTTTTAGGCTAATTTTGACGGTTGGCTGCAATGGCAAGGGCCCATGACGTCATCAAAACGCCAATTTTCGAAATTTTTAATAACTTTACCTGTACTATTCCTTTAGTGACCAAAATTGGTACACATTTACCCTAAATACCCTTGCTGCTATGGTTACATGCTGTGACGTCATAAAAAATATTTATAAGTTTTATAGATTATTAACCAAAATTCTAAATATCAGCAAGTGACCGCGCAGCGATCTCTTGCTGGGACTGCGACAGCAGGCCAAACCGACGGTTCAGCGTCGGGTCGACGCTGCGTGCAGCTAGTATAAAATTAATGTCACAAAAATAATACAAATCAAGAGCGCGAAAATGATTGGATTGTAATGAAGAGGTTAGGACCATGACTATGAAGAGGTTTCTAAAAGTAATAGACAAGTAATAACGAAAAGTATATCCGCGATTTCTAGCATTGCGTCAACACCTGTATTCCCAACTTCAACCCCAATTGTCAGGAGGGAATTAAAAGTATTGGAGTTTTCAGGGCATCACAACGCTGATAGAGTGATTCAAAATAATGTTAATTTTGCTGATTTTTCAGTTTGCATTTTCTTAAAACTCATAAGGAGAACTCTATTTTTCCTGTGGCTATTGCATATCCTCGAGAAAATGGATATTGCAATTATTTTTTGGTTTTCTTTCGATCTAGTCTTCATCTGCATGTATATTATCAAGGTCGTCTGACAAACTTTAGGTATAGGCTGCAAAGAAATGTATTCTACTATTTCTACTTTGTTACTGATCGGGTTAAAATGGCAGGTTCTCTGTATGTTAATGGTGTTTTCCATTACACTGCTTCATTTAAAAACGCATTTGATTCATTAGCACCAAGTAAAATTGTGCTTGGTGCTGACTAAGATTTGTTTAATGGAAAATGTGTGGCAAATGATCCCAAGCAATCTTACCTAAACGGTTTAATATCAGAGGTTAATATTTGGAATGAAAAACTCACAGCTGATGAAATAAATGAATTATACTTTGGTAAAAGTATTATTAAAGAACCGATTATTAAATGGGAGAGTTTTATTTTCAATACATCTTTACAAAATGTAAAGGAAAAACACATCTGGGTTGATCTGTAAAAGCATAATTATTAACGACATTATTTAAATAAAATCGAGTTTCCTTCACTTTTGTAATTTAAAATTACATAACTATCAATCATGCTACAAACCAAGAAAATGACAACATCTGTGCCGTAAATTTCCGAAGAACTTCAGCTAAAAACCAACTGGTTGCCAGAATTGTAATTACATATACCGCCCCAAGGCAGTAAACTGATTGCGGACATTTAGCCGAAAACTAGGTTGACAGACATTAGGCCAACAACACTTAGTCGCACGGACACTAGGCCGAACGGACATTAAGCCGAAAAGACACTAAGCAACAAACGCACTCTCAATCCCAAATAATTTCGAAAGCCATTTATTTTAAAATGTAGTAGTAGTAGTAGTAGTAGTAGTAGTAGTAGTAGTAGTAGTAGTAGTAGTAGTAGTAGTAGTAGTAGTAGTAGTAACTCTTAATTTAACGTTGACTAAGAAATTTACAATAGCATGACAGCTAATAAAAGTCAACACAAAACATTAAATATATTCCTAAATAAAATTTAACACAATATGAAAGATAGTAACAATAAGCTATATTAACAAATGAATATTCACTTATATCAATATAACAAATAAGTAAAATAATTGACATAATAATACGTTAATGCTTAGCTTATTGTTTCTACCTATTTTAATCTTTTATTTTACCAATGAAGCCAATTTGTTTAATATAAGGTTTACGTAAATGGCATTCGCAATCAATTTTGAAGTTCTCTGATTTACTTTTAAATTCTGATAATGTTTTAGAATATCTTATTTCAAAAACGTTAGATCAAAACCTAAGTTATTCCGTTTCAATACCGCACCTTACTTTCTACGAAATTGTCATTGAGTTGTCAATTATAGACTATTCCTATCGCGCCTTAATTAAGTAAATAAATGAATTTCGTCACCAAGAAAAAATTAAGATCAAAAGTATGCATAAAAAAAATTACAATATTGCAAAAAAAGTTAAAAAAGATTTTATTTACAAAAAATATATAAAATTAAATAAGTAAGTGTACAAAAAAAAAAATCTGTTAAAAAGAATATTGAAAATAAAATGAAAATAAATAGTGGCTGCTGACAGGGATGACACAAAACAGGCCGTAGACTAGATTTCCATTGTGGTCCCTACTAAAAATGATAATGATTAAAAATATGTAATAATAATAATAACTCGTGACAATAATACTAAAAATTACAAAATTTTAAAAAACATTATTGTCAGCTAAATGTCTTTCTGATAAAAGTATGTCGGCCAAATGCTTGTCGACCTCGTGCCTTGTGGGCCTAGTAACCGTTCGGCTGAATGTTGTTGGTCTAGTGTCTCTCAGCCTAGTGTCTTTCGAGCTAAATGTTCGTACACTCAGTAAACATGGCCCATGTTGTGTTAAATGTAACGGGGCATCAGGCGTTTGATTGAAAACCAATATCTTCGGCAATTGAAATCTCTTTGAAATGTTATTTATCTTTTGTTTATATAGAATTATTGAAATTGATGTCTATTATTATCAATGAACTTCCCACAGAGTTGATAACATTATTATTTTGCTTCAGATTAGACCATCTGTGGGAAATGGAGCTAATAATTTTTAGCTCTGATAAAGATTCCATTAGGCATTTGCACTAGGTTTCAAAAATATTGCTTTACATTTTATAATAGTTTTCAACATTTATTGAGGTAATGTGGATGATTCAAGTTAGCATATGGAACTATGTTTTTCGAGATCGTTCCATAACTTAAAAGCATTCGAGATACTTTGACTTCTATATTGTTTCCAACTTTTGTTAACCGGTTATTGTGACAATTTGAGAATTTATTTATTTATTTATTTATTTATTTATTTATTTATTTATTTATTTATTTATTTATTTATTCTATTTTTGCATTACGTTAGAGAATCGTGAAAAGCAGGATCTATAGGGGAATTAGAGCATCTCCTTTTTCCGGAAGAGCGATTCCAGTAGTTACGAATAAAAATGTTTCTGTGGATGCAAATTATAGCTATCTGATGGATTGGATTACGGAGTTTTGAATTATCTTATTCTGTTTCAGGTGAATTTTGGAGAATAGACAACCGAACGAGAAGTTAATAATTTTGAGTTTACTGCATATACTGCCTTGTCTGTTAAAAAAGTTATAGTTTAGTTACATAACAAATCAAGCTGTCCAAAATACCTAACTGGTCTCTAATATTTCTTTTAGCTTTATAGCAAGCGTCCTCTTTTTATAAATTTATAAATGGCTCTACTGGTTCACTAGTCTTTTTCAGTTTTTTTCAGGTGTATATATAAAGACAATACCGTAGATCTTTAATGCTTATTTATTACTGGTCATATATCTATTAGATTATTTTGATAATGGATCGAACATAAGAAGTCATCATCTACCTATTTTCCTTCAAATTGTAAATTTTGGAGATTTGTCTGTGTCATCCTATTTTCGAGCAAAGTTTTGAAGACAAGTTGGTCTTACAGTAACGAAATTACTGAATAGTTTAATAGAGTAAAATAAAATTTAATCTAAGTAGGGGACAAGTTCTTCCCCTAGAAAAACACTGTTCGCTGTTCCGAAGTTCCAAAAGGTGGACATCTCTAACTGACGAACAAAAATCTCTTCCCCAACCGTGGCCACTAATGGCCGTGCAATATATGGCTTGCACATAATAATACTAACATACCGCAGCGCTTCAAAACTACCTAAACTACCTAAGAACTACCTAAGTTGCTGCAAAAACGTTTTATCGATTGATAAGATTTATTGCATCAAATGCTTAGTCTTAGTAATATAATCTTACAACATTTGTAATTTTAATATAATATTTTTTTGGTTAACCCTATTCCACCACCCTATTCCCCCCTGGTTGTTTTTATATTATATCTCCAGAACTAAAAAAGCTTCCCCCACGAAACCTTGTGACTTTACACAAAATTTATCTGGAAACATTTTCATGAAAAAAAATTTGGGTGACCACTCCGATTGTTTCCATGACAACACCAAAATGTGGGCGTGGTAGGTCATTTTTCGATGTCATTTTTGGGAAAAATCCGATTTTTGAGCCCAAATCTTCCATAACTCCTAATGACATAAAAGAACTTTATTTTAGTAGCACAATGATGAAAACCGTATTAAAAAAGCTTTTTTGGTTAATTTTTTGTAGCTACTCAAAGTTTGACCCGGGAATCACTGATTTTCGACGATATGTTGGTAAAAAAATGATGGTGTCATCAAATTTCGATGACGTCATAGGTTCAATATGGTACCAAAGTCTTCATAATAGGTTGGTGTAATACTGTATGAAGTTTGATCACTGTACCATATGTAGTTCTCAAAATATCCAGGCGGGGGGTGGGGTTTTGCGGAAGCCAAAAAAAGGCCGAGTGGAATAGGGTTGAGCAAAATATTAGACTAAATAGTGATGCTCTTGATATAGCTCCTGATTTGATTTAAACTTCAAGATAGTGTTACTTTTTTGAAGGTTTAACATCAGTAATTTCTGATGTCATAATGAAATATTTATTTATTATCTTTCGGTATTATGCACGTATAAGCTTAATAAAAATTTGAGCTTACAGTTTATGAGATTTTTTGTCAGTTCAATAGCTATATCAAATTGGTATTGCATAGAGAGGTCTTCTTCAAAATTTAAAGCCACAATAAGCTGCTTTTTCGTCAGAGTTCATCTACGTAGCAGCTTCTTATTAATATTTCGGCTGGCAGATATTTCATCTCCAGTTTTCTGATAAGCTTTTCTTCACTTAACTGGTTGCTGGGTACGTGTAACGTTACAATTCCATATTCATTTCTCCATTGGATAAATATTATTGAAACGTTTGAAAATTCCTTTTTACTTTTTGAGATGTGACCATTTGATCTTTGAAAAGCGAAAAAAACAAAATTCTGTTCATTCAATGTAAATATCAGATATAGATGCTAAAAGATGCAAGATCTACGCATCAATGCTTACCAACAGAAATATTTGCCATTGAATCAAGTTTATATTTAAAAAAATGCCTTCAAAATAAAGTATACCATGGACAATATCTCTATTGGAAACGTCAGCTCTTACTAGGACCATCTGAATTGTTTAATGTTTTGACACTTTTTGGATCTTCCCTGAAACAGTTTTGAACACATAAAAGTCTTTCATTTTGCTTTTAGACGCTTGTTTTCAATAAGGAATGCCCATTTTCAAAGAGTGCTAATCTACTCCTTAAATACTATTGATTTCATTCATCATGTACTATTTATCAGCTATAAACATATGTCATGAAGCCATTTTTGTTCGTTATTTGACTTCCAAAACCTTTTAAAATGTATAAAAATATGCCTATTTTGTTGCCCACTCGATGCATCGTTGGCAAGTATGAATATTATAGATAACAATAGTATTGAAAGGGAAAATGCCATAAACACCAAATGCATGAGTCAGTTATACTTTGCTGCTTTCGTTCACAGCTATATAAATTATACAAAAATAAGTTGGGGAAGCACACATCAATCAAAACAAGAAAAATCTTACATTCGTCAAAAACACGCAATGCAAATTATTTTTGAAAAGATTCACTGCCACCTTCAAGACCTCTGTTTGAAAAAATCAATGTACTCAATATCTATCAATTGAATAATTTTAACATCTTCTGCTTTATGTACAACATTAAGCATGGAATTGCACCTCATATTTTCAGTGATTTATTCACTCCAAAGCTAGAAAAAAAATCACTTAGAACCAGTCGATCCCTAAATGAACCTATTTATAACAATATAGACAATTTTGCATTAATTTTCAAGGACCACACATTTCGAATAAATATATTCCTGATAATGAGACATGGTCTACCAGAATTAACACGGCCGGATATCCTGCCTTTTTAGTGAAAAATTAGTGGGGCGAGTTCATAAAATTACCTAACGTAAGAAAAAAGATAGAAACGAAGGAAAGAAGGGAGTAGAAATTGCAAAGCAGTTAGAATTTAATGTTTAGATGTTATGCTTTATGCAAAATGAATTAATTGAAACACATGAAATATGTGCTTGAAATGCTATTTCTCATATTTACCAGACAGTAGACCTATTAGACTATATACACTAGAGAAAAAACCTATACACCACAGCTGGGGCTTGAACCCAAATTTACCATAATTTATGACATCTGTCATAAAATATGACTGTCTTAGGCAGTAGACCACTGTGGTAGCGAGTTTCGAAAAAATCTCATAATAAAATCGTGTATATGCAATGCATATATTTACAGACACAACCATTCCTCAAAATTAACAACATAATATGAATATGTTAGACAAATGAAGAGCTTACTGCCAAAATATGAGGGAAAAATAAAACACCTATAACAAATCTGAATGAATGTAAAACAAAAGAACCAATAAACTCAAATAAACGCAACAAAATAAACAAAATTAATACTAACATTTTGTCAAAAATGCCCCTGAAGTAAATTATAAACTGAAATCAGCAAATCGACAAAAATTCAAACCAACAAAAGAATGTTTTAGACTGTTTCTGTCTTTTAGACTGACATTGTTTAAAATCTTTTACATCATCTTTGAGAACTACATATTTGAGCCTTTTTTGTTCATTATTGTAAAATACGCAAGATATTGTCTTGAAGACAATTTTTTTGGAATTCAAAAGAAATATGTTGGAAAGGTATGTTTAGCTAAAAGCACATGCACAGCATCTTGTCTTTCTGTTAAAATTGATTTTCTAAAACATGTAGATAAAAGGTCAATAATAGCAAACGATTTGGCTATATGCTGACCAAAATTTGTAGATGGAATTAACAGACCAACACGTCGCAATAGGTTTACATATTCACCTTATTTCGCCTTGTGTCAAATTTTACGGTGTGGAAAATTGTTGCCATGTAAGTTTTTTAGTTTAGATTATGAACCATATTTTGTTTCTTGAAAAACACCATGAAATTATGCAGCTTAAAGTTAAGGACTAGTATTAAAGTTGTAGAATTATTGAAGTATGATATTGAGAACAATAGTATCAAAGTGAGGAACTGCTTAGCTTAATAGGGTCCTTAATTCATACCTTAATGAAGTGTGAAACAGTATTTTTAACGTACTTTTTAAAAATGGTTTCAATGCATGCGCATCATGTTTGTCCGCATCTTACAAACATCAACCCTAAGCCTTCGTTTTCATTACTTTCAAACTGTAATGATTTTGAATAAGTTTACTATGAAACTACTAATCATAACTAACGCAGCACACTCTTTTCCATAGTTGGAAAGTGTAAGTGATAAGCCAAAGGAGTTAAGAGAGCCCATACGTCAAAACATATCTCTTGGCTTAAGGTGCAAATGTGTATTTACTTTATTGTTGCAATCTCTAAGAGCTTTTTGTGCTTTGATAACTAAGTTTTTTCTTTCGTCTCATTCTAGACAAAAGGTATTCTTATTTTGTCAGCTAAATTTCATTGTAGGTAAATTATTGGATACGCTGTCGGAGTAGTGAAGTATTGGAATATAAAGATGTGTCAGAATTATTAACATGATAAATCAGGTATCGGAATATACAGATGCTCTTCCATGAATTCGACGGAATATTGAAACATCGCACTAAAGTGATGTCGGGCTGAACCGTGATCCGACATTTCATTCTTGCAACAGTTCAGTTAGTGATGATGGTAATCTCAAAAACCAAAATAGTTTTCACCAAGGTCATTACAAGCGTATTGACTTTAGCTTATACTTTTCTTTGTTATGTAAATTATCTGAGTTTCTTTTCAGTCAAAATTGAATAATTAAAATGTGTTAAACTTACGCAATAGAGACAAAGTAAAGAAAATTGAAAGCTCCATTTGAGCTCCATTTTGATTGAAAATGGCTTTCGTGAACGTTTCTTCAAAGCAGGGATATAACAAATTTCCTTTTAACCTTTTAAATTGGTCCAAAGTATAAAGATGTTTTCCTATAAAACTACTCCCTGATACGTTTCCTTGAGTCAAAAGCATTGAACATTTTTAAAACCTCACTTCAAAAGAATAGACAAGACTTAGTTAATATTTTCTATGCCAGGTTGCACATGAAAGTTGGTGGGAAAATAACCTTGTGAAGAATCTCACCTGGCAAGGTCTCATTGCAATAAAAAGACAGCGGTATTGAAAAACGAATGCTGTCAGCATACATTTTGAGGAAGTGTTGATCCGACAGTGTGACTTTTATTTTAGTTGATTATTGCATGTTGGATAAAAATTTATTATTGAAAATTCGTTTTCATATTTCAATACTTAATGTCCATTTAGATGACAGAAGTAACCCACCTGCTATAGTGAATAGAAATATTTGAGTGAAAAATGTTTACATCTAAACTTTGTTTTCTCCCTTAGTACAGCACGTGTCATTGAGAAAAAGCAAGTTTTTATAACGATTAATAATATTAAGCATGGTCACGCTTTTCAAAAAATTGTTTTTCATTACTATTTTAATCAACAGCTATAGTCGAGTTGCTTCTGTACAATGGATTCGTAGGTCATCAGTAAAGTGTCAAATGGAAGTCTCAAAACAAATAAAGCAATCGGTAACTGAATGCATGACGACTTGTTACAGTTATAATGGATGCAATACGGTGAGTTATAATATGAAGAAGGATGAATGCATTTTGTGTGATAAAAGCAGCGCAAATCAAGAGGATCAACATGACTGGATTACAATGTGGATTTTAGAGTATGATATTTCCAAATCGATTTCTGGAAAAAGCAGAAAAGTAACAACGGAAAGTACATCTGGAATGTCAAGCAATATTTCACCATCTGTGTTCTCGACTTCAACGTCAATGGAAAGTGTATCTACTATAACAAGCACTGTTTCGCAATCTGTGTTCTCAACTTCAACATCAACGAAAAGTGAATCTACAGTATCAAGCACTGTTTCTCCATCTGTGTTCTCGACTTCAACGTCAACGGAAAGTGTATCTACAATAACAAGCACTGTTTCACCATCGGTGTTCTCAACTTCAACATCAACGGAAAGTGAATCTACAGTATCAAGCACTGTTTCTCCATCTGCGTTCTCAACTTCAACGTCAACAGAAAGTGCATCTACAATAACAAGCACTGTTTCACCATCTGTGTTCTCAACTTCAACGTCAACGGAAAGTGTATCTACAATATCAAGTACTGCTTCACCATCAATATTCCCAACTACAACCCCGACTTTGGGCCGGGAATTAAAAGTATTAGAGTTTTCAGGGCACCACGACGCTGATAGAATGATTCAAAATAATGTTAAATTTGCTGATTTTTCAGTTTGTTTTTTCCTCGAAACACGTGACGATAAAGTTATCCATCCAGTGGCTATTGCATATCCTCGAGATCATGGCTCTTGCAACTATTTTTTGGTTGCCCTTCAGCCAACTCGTCTTCTGCACGTATACTATCAAGGGCACCTGATAAACTTCGGTTTTGTTGTGCAAAAAAATGTGTTCTACTTTTTATGTTTTGTTACAGATCGATATAAAATGGAAAGTTCACTATTCGTTAATGGTGTTTCTAATCACAAGGTTTCAATCACAACCGTGTTTGAGTCATTAGCACCTAACAGAATTGGTTTAGGTACAGATATGGATTTGGTTGCAGGTCAATGTGTTGCTAATGATCCTGGCCAATCTTACGTTAACGGTTTAGTATCAGAGGTTAATATTTGGAATGAAAAACTTACGGTTGATGAAATAAGTAATTTGTACTTCGGTAAAAGTATCATCAAGGAACCGATTATTAAATGGGAGAGATTTATTTTCAATACATCTTCAAGAAACATAGAGGAAAAACTCATTTGGATTGATTTGTAGATATGAAGTCGCTAACAAAGTCAACACTTTTCCTATAACGTACAAATATGGAGATATTCACACCTGTGCAAAAAGTCTGTGACTTTGTTATGGATAAATATACTTTGAAGTTCAGCACATTATTGTATATTGCAGGTGCTTTTTCTACGAACATTTTGTATTCTATTTGAAATAGATGCCTATCATTACCGATAAATAATCTTTGCATTTGATTAGTTTAGATTGCACCAGATTCGACAGTCTATAGAGAACGGTTCTAGTTCAAGCACTCCCAAAAAAACAAAAAAGATCGTGTTATACTATATCATGCCACTACCGACCACCTCCAATGATGAGAGCAAAGAACACAAAACTAAGGCCAAAACGACAATTCGATTTTCAAGTTTAACTTTCAACAATTGTTGAGGGAGAGGGGGTGATTAATTTTGAGTGTCCTAATATGTTTTCCTTCACTGGCAGGACGTGCAGTTAAGGTAATAAACAGCTCGATTAAACGCCTAGGAATTTATAAAAGTATTTTAAACGTATAAAGCTCTGTTTTAAAAATTATTTGAAGAAGTTAGTTGATTCTATTAATGTAAATAGAAGCACCATTCTTCTTAATTCAAGCACACAGATAAATTGTTGATACACTAAAGCAGTGTCGTTTTCAAGCACGGTGCTACTTTCAGTAAAGCAATCAGAATCAAAAGCTGATTTTGATCAACAATAACGAAACAAATCACAGTTATAGAGCAATAGAATGGAATAGTCTAGTTTAATTTAAAGCTTGAAATTAATGGGCACTTTTACTAATAGATAATATTTTAAGAAACAGTGCTCATTCCTGCCTTCTACCCAGATCAAATTAAAGTGCGATTTCCATCGAATTGCAAAAAAATTCCTTGATACCGATCCTTCCATAGTTGTTGGACGAATAGACATTTGTATTCACGTTTCCGTTTGTAGCTGGAAGAGCTGCTTGTACAATCACTGCGTTTCAAATAGCAGCTAGCTAATTGCTCATATTAAATTTCAAATATAAAAATCTCCCAGTTTAATCAGAGAAAGAAAAACCTTGATTAAATGAATATTTTAAAGGAAGAGATTGATGCCACCAGGTTGCTATAATATATATGTGAAACCTTCTTAAAGCAGACACTGAGAGATTCCATCATAAGGATTAACTTTTAACAGTTTCATAGCTAAAACATCATGTTTTTGGGCACAGTGACTTGAATTGATTATTCGAAAGAAAAGATTTAAAAGATTGAAAAGATAAAAATTCATTAACAAACCAAATAAATACAAATATTTGTAAAATAAACAAATTGAAAATAACAATAAGTACTAGTTATCACATGGTTTCGAGTGCACTAAACCACATAAACATCAACATTCAGACATCATATAAAGCTAATCTGACAGCACATAAAGTGAGTTCCACCGAATCAAATCTAAAATAGCATCATCAAATGAAGAAAGCACATCATGTAATGTTAAATTGACATGATGAAATGTGAAAAGACATAAATGAATAATAAAAAATCATTTAAGGCACACATGGCGTTCCCTAGCACTATAACAAATATTTTTCGAGTGCTTTTATTTTCACTCTTTAGGCAAGTGAAAAAAACAGTGAAAATAAATGAACGAGAAAAATATTTGCAATATTGCACGAGAAAAACCATGCGATAACTGGTAAATCGCTAGCTTCAAAACATCATTGAAAATTCATTTTCTTTCAAAAACTTTCAAAAGTATTTTGTTTACAGTGCGTTCAAAAATGAAAAACTTTTAAAATACCATGGCTTCTCGATATTTGCATCATTTTTGGTCGATATTGCAATGTTTTTAAAAATATAAGAAATTGCATTTTCAAGCAATCAGATTGCGTTCTAAATTAGCGATAATAGCGATAATATATATTACTATTATATAACAAAGGAAAGAAGCAAGGTAGTTCTTTTCTTCTTTTAACGCAAAATTTGTAAGAAGAAGCTCAGTTGCAATACATAATACAGTACAGGATCCACATCCTAGTTGGCTTCATAGACTTATATAGAATACTAGACAGGACGCATAGCATTTCGTCTGGTTACGAGATGCGTTACCAAATAGGCTACCATTTTTGTTAGTCTGTTTATGGAAAATCCTATAGCAACTTGGAGATGCCCTTGCATTGCACTTTGTTTTACTTTCGCTTTTTAGGCATTAAGTTGCCGTTGATTGGTTCATTGGCGATGCAGACTAACAACAAACATGGCTGCCGATGAGAAAAACCATAACGCTATTTTTGAACCAAAGTCCGGTCTAGTATTCTATATAAGTCTATGGTTGGCTTGTACATTTAGAAATAACGGAAACCACCACTCTCCTAATTGTCCACTATGGCCTCAAAGCATTCGAATAGGCTCAAAACACTCTAAGTGCCCATGGAGTAACTACCTTTTCTTATTTCAAACACCCCACAACGATCATTTTACTCAATTTTTAATACAAAAACTGCTATATAAAGGTCCAGAAGAAGATTCGTTCTAGACTTTTATAAAAAGTGAAATCAACTTTTTATGTAACTGCAACCTCCTTCCAGTCAATGCCAATTAGTTGAAAGGTCGATGATTTTGATAGACGCAACTAAAGTGTTTCTAAATCTTAAATACGGTATTTTCATTAATTTTAACTAAAGTTGGCTTAGGGAGACCCCTAATACATTTAGGCTAGGACCCTAGAGACAAAGAAAGCCACTTTAGATGTATGTCCACTATGACTTCAAAGCATTCGAATAGGCTAATAGCGCCGTAACTGCGTGTGGTGCAACCAGTTTGCATGTTTTAACGCCTGAAAACGTCAATTTTCCCCCTAGTTTTAAAGCAGAAACTGCCATATATATGGCTAGCAAATTCATTCCAACAAACTAGTTGCACCAATCAAAATCCGACACCTTTGAACCAATAGGAATTGACTGGTAGATTATAGTTATATTAAAAGTTGTTTACATTTTGTCTACAAGTCTGGGACGAATGTTCTGGATGTTTGTATAGCAGTTTCCGCCTTAAAAGATGGTAAAATTGATGTTTTTGGGCTTTAAAAACAAGCAAACTAGCTACACCACAGACAATTAGAGCGCTTTGAGCTTATTGAAGTGCTTCGAAGCGTTAGTGGACATACTTCAAAGGGATTTTCGTTGTGTTTAGGGTCCCATCCCAAATCTAGTAGGGGTCAACTTCTTCAAGCTGGTATTTAACATTAATAAGCAAAGTAGTTGCAAAGTAGTATCTTTAAACAGATTTGAATTAATAAGAAGAAGGTAGCAGTCGCATAGCATATTGTTTTCTTTATTTCTTTTCTTTTTTCTTTTTTCTTTAAGTGTAAAGCAAATCTTCTGGACCTTTGTATAGCAGTTTCTGCCTAAAAAAGGGTATAGTTGACGTTTTTTTGGCTTTAAAAATAAGCAAAAAAGTTATGCCACAAGCACTTATAGTGCTTTAAGCCTCTTATTATGCTTCGAGGCCACAGTGGACATACTTTGATAGTGGTTTTCGTTGTGTCTAGGGTCCTAGCCAAAATCAGCCAGGGGTCTCAATCTGATTACTTTACATAAAACCAGTAAAAACGACGTCTTTAACATTTAGAAGAAAAGTAGTTGCGCCTATCAAAATCTGCTGCCTTTTAACCAATTGGATTTGACTGGAGGGATATTTCAGTTGCATCAAAAGTTGTTTTAATTTTGTGTAGAAGTCTAGAATGAATTCTCTGTATCTTTATATAGCAGTTTCTTCCTTAAAGAGGGTAAAATTGACGGGGTTTTTTGCATTTAAAAAGCAAAGTAGTTACACGACAGGCATTCAGAGTGCTTTAAGGCTATTGAAATGCGTTGACGCCATAGTGGACATAATTTGACAGTGGTATTTGTTGTGCCTAGGGTCCTAGCCCAAATCTACTTGGGTCTCCTTCTCTCTACTTTAGCTAAAATCACTGAAAAATTTAAGCCTATTGGAATGCTTCGAGGCCATAGTGGACACAAGTCAAAACGAGTTGTGTCTAGTGTCGTGACCCAAATCTACTAGGAGTCTTTTTTTGCCTAATTCAGCTAAAATCAATAAAATAGACGTATTTAATATTTAAAAGCAAACTAGTTACGCCCATCAGAATTTTCTACCTTTGAACCAATTGGAATTGACTGGAGAGTAATTGTAAATACATCGAAAGATATTTACATTTTGTCTAGAAGTCTAGAATGAATGTCCTGGATCTTCATATAGCAGTTTCTTTCTTTAAAAATAGGGTTAAATTTACATTTTGGAGCGTTAAAAACCGGCAAGCTCTTTACGTCACTCGCACTTAGAGTGCTTTAAGCCTATCGGAATGCTTCTAGGCCAATGTTTTTGAGATAATAAAAGTCTTTTACTTTGCTTAAAATTTGTTTTTCTTGCCAAACAAAGAATCCTCTTTTCCAAATATGGAGACTAAAATAACCAATGTACCCATTTCTCAGCCCTTTCAGAATAAATCAAAATTATTCTGGGCCCATCGGTTTGAATTTCATCTTTCGACCAATAATAAAACAAAGAAGCAAATCAAAGTGGTCTAAACCAAGTGAAAATGCGAACATATGTTTTGATTAGGAAGATGGCTTCCTTTTTACGGGCCCAGAATAATATTGATTCATTGGAAAAGGGCTAGGAAATGGGTAACGCAATGGTTAATTTCATTATAAACAATAAAAAGTGTTCGAAGTGCGCAAAATCAAAGGTTTTATTGAATAATATGCCTAATTTATCTAGCAAAAAGAATATTTTTAATGTCTTTTGATATTTGCCAACAATAATTATTTTTGAATTTAACTTACTTTTTAAGGAAATCAAGAAGGTTACATACACCGGAAAAGATTTGACCGGAAACCATCAGTAAAAGGATATCATGCATAAAAGAAGAAAAAAACATTTTCTCACAAAATAAATTTTGATTAAAGTCGGGCCATAAAATAACAAATAGGTATAAAAAAATACTCCCAAATTAATCATTAGATGACTTTTTTAATAATTAAGCTCCTATGTACAACTATAAAATCAGCTTGCTACTAAATATCTTTTCTTCATATAATAAATAATGTTTTTTCTGTTATACACAAACAAGCAAATACGTTAAAAGTGTAAACCATTTCTCATTTTTATTGGTGCATTTCCAATCGTGCAGTTTACATCTCGGCCTCTCATTCATGATTAATAGACTCAAATGTCTACAGGTCTGTAGTTATTTTTTAAATAAACGTTTAAAAACACCACAATGCCTCTCCCTTTGTATTCACTTTACACCGAGATATATCAGAATATCAAAAAAATTACCATCCAAATTTATTATTTGCAACTTTTGACTTGGTACAGCAACAAAATTTGTTGTGAATACAAGTAATATCATTTTAATGGTGCCTAGAATTGTTTGCTCAGAAAATTGTCTCAAAACCTTTTAGAATGAAGAGGAGAGCTTAAGAAATAAAAAAGTAAAGAAAGAAAAGTAATTAAAACAGAATTAAGGCGGAATTCAGCTTGACTTTAGTTTTAAAAGATTTTTTTTATAATTTGGTTCAACTTAAAGAGTGTAAGTGATTTGATTTGCCCTAATTTCTAATCATTGGACGTTTCCCCATAACCGAATCTCCAAATATACATAAAACAAAATATAGGTTAGTGATAATCGGAACAGAATCAGAAAAGTGAACGTAATAGTTTCATAAGCTACGTGAGCTACGTGAGCTACGTAAATACAAAAGATCAATCCAGAGGTTTTACTAATAATCCAGAGATAATAGTGGCGTTCTACATTCTTCCTTGCTTCAACATGAAGACTTTCTGTAGAATGAATTCAATTGATGTTTCTCGGAGTATCGGTACGAAAAACGTTTCGGTCACTTCGATTTTATGCAAATT
>JANSTP010285812.1:0-18529 GCA_025330745.1 Cladonema radiatum | reverse complement strand
GTTTAAAGATTTGTCACTTAGGGAATTTCCCTAAATAGTTGAAGAATTTGTGATGTTATCTAGTGTATAGAAAAATTACCCCAATCTTAAATTTTAAATATCTCAGGTTAAATAATAAAAATTAAATAACCTTACTTTTGCCATGCGTAATAAAATTAAGTAAGACAAGGCTATAAAATAGGCCTTATAACGTTAATAATGGTAGTGTAGCAATAGTAAACTTGTAAGCATAATGATGACAGAAATACATTGGACTTTCTATAACTCGAATACCCACAGGAAATCAGGAATTGTTCGAGTTAATGAGAGTTCGGAATATTGTTGTGGTACCTTATCGGCTCTTATTTCATTGGTCAAAATTTAAGGCTAGCCCTTCACCCTCTAGCTAGTTCTTTATTAACGGCAGTTGAAAATATTCCTTAACACCAGTTTTGGCCAGTGTATTAAGGGACTTGAAAAATAAAAATGCTTACTTCTAAGTTTAAGGTTTATGAGCCACCAATATCCTCTCTCATACACTTAACTGGCCAATTTTACATACGTAGAAAGATTTAGCTGATCTGCACCAGGAGAAAATTATCTAATTTTTTAGTGTTTTTGAGTGTCCTATTTGATTAGTAATAATATGCTTAGTGCTCATGCAGTATCTACAAAGGCCTTCATAAAAAGACGTCAACAGAAATTGGAAAGTGTGAGAGGGGGCAATGGGCAATTTTTATGATATTTAGTGCTCAAAAAGTCAAAAAAACAAATTTTTGCATAAAAGTAGGGGGGGGGGGACTGTGTCCCCTGCCCCCCGGTTTCCACGGGCCTGCTTTGGTGAAAGCGAAACCCAGGTTTTCTATCATATAGTTTCCTATTTAACTATATTTGAGGTTAAGATATGCCAATTTTAACCCAAACGCCTTTATCGTGTGATCCTGATGAGTTATTTACAACGAAGGGCTCTACAAATGCTCAAATTTAACTATATTTTGACTAATCGTATCTTTATTCTGCAAAGTATCCACAGGAATCACTTGGAATCAGAATCAGGAAATAGAGAGCATTTTCTGAAAATTTCATTTAATTTTGTCAAGAAATAGGCTCAGCATGAGTATCTCAGTGGGGAAGGTTGAAATGCGCAATTTGAATTTCAGTTGAAATGCTGTGACGTCATATTAAAATGTCTGCTAAGAACGATTCGAAACAGCTGTGAGTAGTGTAGTTGACAACCCATTGGGCTGGCAGCGGTTAATACGGGCAGTTTTCCAGGTCGGTATACCGATTTTGGGCACACAAAAAATGTGCCCAAATTAGATAAAAGTTACAATATGGTATATCTTGCTTATTCTTTCCTGCTTGCTTGTATTACAATTATATGTAGAAATGTGAGTAAAAAGGCTCTAACCAGTGAACTAAATGTAAAAAACTCTTTGTTTCATCCAGAAACATTAATTTGGACATAGGTAATTTGGGCACAAATATCAAAAAGTTTCCGAGGTGAAAATATAAGTTGGGTTCATATGAAAGAGGAGAAAAAGTGATGAACACCAGTTTTTATTTCATCTCAATCCGACTTTTTGTTCATGAGTTATTTGAGCTTAAAGATTTGTTACTTAGGGAATTTCCCTAAAAAGTTGAAGAATTTGTGATATCATCTAATGTATAGAAAATTACTCTAATCTTGAATACTAAATATATCATGTTATAACAGTGCTTTCAAATTAAAAACTTCCATATAGATACTAGATGTTTATAACAACCCTTCTGCAATAAAATTTTTGTAAAATAAGCTTCAGGTAACTAGGTTCCTGGCCCCTTATGAATATGATGCTATCTTCAATTTCAAGCTTTTGAAAATATTTCTTAGAATCATTTTTTATTTTTAAGGTTCAGGCTGTAAGAAATTGTGTACGCACGCACATAGCTTAGAGACTATGGAAAGAAAGAAAAGAAAGAAGTTGAAAAGCTCCTTCCGATCAGGCACAATACATTCTTTATATTTTTTCTTTTTCATTCATTTTTGTTTTTCTTTTTTCGGAAATGATGAACGAGCTATGACAAACAACAAAGATAAAGGTCCTGCCTCTAGTGTTTTGGGTTCACTAGTTAAATCGTATCCCCATGGTGTTCTGAGCTCAACTAACACCGCTTTTGCTGCAAGTGTTTAGGGTTCACTGGGTAAGTGTCCCCTTGTTCTGATCCGACAGCAAAATGTGTTAACTTTTGTAATAATATCACTGTATTTTTTCCTTTGAAAATCACGCATTACGAAGAAATGAAGTCAAGTATAGAAAACAATGATATTAATAGCGTACAATACAATTCAATTTTATGTACGCTAGCGTACGCAAAAAATAGTTTCAATTACGTTGACGTACATGTATATACTGAAAACAATTTCTTACAGCCTGAAGTTCTTCAAAAGATTCCAAACTGAAAAAAAGACTTCATTTGTTAAAATAAAAGTTTCATTGGGTAGATATTGAGTCTGACCCTGAAACAAAAATGGTCCTGGAACTAGTGAAGAAAAAATTATTTTTGAAAATGTTTTTTGCAATTGAATTTTCTTTAAAGTGTTTTACTTGTGTGTAAATTTTCATACATGGTATTGTAATAACCTGTGATATTTAGCATTCAAGATTGGTGTATTATTGCTATACATTTTATAACATCACAAATTTGAGTTTTGAGTTCAAACGCACACTAAGACTGTCTAGCGAGCAAAACCTCTTTCCTTTAGGAAATGATCGTGAGCACATATGGGAGCATAATTACGCTAGGACCTAAGTCAGTAATGACGTTTGAACAGGGCTACCTTGTAATCAGGCTTTAGTGCTGAAGGTGTTTCATCTCTGTCATCTAAGAGTGGCTAAACAAAACTTACTTACTTTATGCCAGAGGAAAATGTTTAATGAAAGGATTTGAGTAATTATTTTTATTGTTTTGTCTCTAAGCTTGTGGTATATGCATCTTACTCATAATTAACATTCATTCATCATAATTAACATTGGTATATTGCTAACATTGCTAACACCCTGTTGTTCTCTTCCAGATACTGTACTTTAAAATGGCTTTTACCAAAAGTTTACTAGAAAATTGATTTTTAAGTCTCTGATGTTGCAGTCTTTTCAGACTATTGATAATAATTTTTTGATTGCCAGAGCAAATAGTTAGTTTAAAACCACCATACTGATGAGATTACTTACTTACTTATTACTTATTTGCGTAAAATAGTTGTCTGAACTTATAACAATGACATGATAACTTTTTGGATCACATCAAAACAGCTGGACAATACAAAATCACTTCTCCTTATTTTATAGGCAAGAATGAATCAAAGTTGCGAATTAAGTATTACAAAAAAACGAAAAAACTTTGTACAGTCTATATCCACTCCATCTGGTAATGCATCAAATTTAGATGAAAAATATATACCGCCTAGTAAAGTTCTAAAAGCGACATCAGGCATTTTCACTCCCATATCATTCAATAGTAGAATTACCAATAATATTGAAAAAATAACAAATATAAACGACAGACAAACACCTTGGGCTAAAAATTTTTCAAATACACGGTTTTCTGTTCTATCGAGCTCAAATTTAATAAATGTGCAAAACAATGCAACGCCAAACTTCTTTAGAAGCAACATTGGCAGTAATGGCGAATTAACCAATAGGGGTAAGATACAAACACCCATATTTAAAACATTTCCTGCATCAGATGTTAACTTTTCAAGTTCGAGCTCGAAAGTAAGCTCATCCGTTATTACAACTGGCAAATCAAAAATAAACTCACAATCCTCTTTTAATGCATCCACCTCTTCCCATTCTAATTCAAATGTAATCTCACAAATCAATGCAACACCAATGACTTTTAATAATAACATCAGAAGTATCGACAGATCAACTAATGTTGGTAAGATAAAAACACCCAAAATTAAAAGTTCTGCTGCATCAGATGTTAGGTTTTCCAGCTCGAGTTCAAAAGTAAGCTCATCCGTTATTTCAACTGGCAAATCAAAAGTAAACACACCACCCTCTTCCGCTGTTACAAAATCAGTACCAAAAAAATCGCCAATGTTAATCATCAATAGAGTTCATACACCTCAAGTCAAAAAATTATTAAAAACACCAGAGAGCAATACATGCTCCTCCTTGTCAGATCTTGAATTGAGTAACTCTGCAACACCATACATGTCAACTATTGTGGCTGGTAGCAATGAATTGCCACAAGAAACATTAGCTGCACCAAAACAAAAAACAAGAGAGAAAGAGGTCTCGGAAACAAGAGAGAATCTGGATGTTTCTTATCTGACGTGTAATGATACCGATTTTGTGGAACATGCTGTGAAACAAATAGTAAGTTCATATGACTTATGTTATGTCCCCTCAATAAATTCCCATGATGATGCATTGGTACATATTCTGCGCGTATTCCCCCCGGGAGGAAATGTTAAGGATTTTTAAAAACAGACAAATAATAAGGGACATGCTTTGGTAAGTTTTTAGAAATTGGGCAGGAGAAGAGGGTTTTAGTAAGCAAATAATTGACTTTTTCTTGATAATTCCATAAAATCATACTTTATTGGCTATAAATTTGATAAAAATCCTGTCTCACTGTCCGAAAACAAAAATTTCTTGCAAAAAGGCTGCAAAAAGAAGGAATTAGGCGAAGAGGTCCTCGAAAATGGGTGATTGGGAGATCAAACTTCGACAGGATTTGTAGCTTCCTGGAAAGTCGGGGGTGGGGGAAGTAGCCCTAACAAGGAAATCTTTGAAAGTCAGGAAAATTTTTTCCCCCATGTTTTTTGTCAGGGAAAGTCAGGGAAATTTTTTTTCAGGGATGTGATTGCTTATTTTTTATCTCTGTATGTTATCTTTTGCCTTCAACAAGAATGATTCTGTGCCGCGATGCAAAAAATATAATATAATATAATCTCCTTTTTTCTTAAAAAGTGAGGGAAAATTGTATCTTTTTGTTATATAATAATGCCTTTCTCCTCTTGAAAGTCAGGGAAAGTCAGAGAATTTTTTTTTGCAGCAAGTGCTACGAACCCTGTTTGAGTAGCTACTGAAAGAAACCTTGAAAGAAAAATTTGATAGAAACCCCTTCTCACTGTCCAAAAGCATCAACTTGTAAAAACGCCGCGAAAGCACGGAGTTTCGCACGAAACCAAGGAATTTCTCATGGGGAAGAAATAAGGGTTTTTGGCCAAAATAATTACCACTGACCAGGGATACAAAATCTTCTCAGTAGACGCTGTATGTTTCTATAACGCTGATTTTTGAAATACATACCAGAAATTTTGAAACTTTCTAAAGCTGAATTTTCATTATCTTTTTAGAAAAACGTTATAGAAGATGTCTGTTTACATTTTGCACGTCAGCAGGTAGAACTTTATCAGAATCCCGAAATCAGATTATTTGAAGTTGTGCAAAAGTATGTATATAAATAAATATATTCCATTGTTTTTTTTCAGGTCTTGTTTCTTAATGTGTTGTACCTATGTTTTGTATGTTCTGCTCATAATAAGGCTTAAAATAAGGCAGTTGTGTGTGCCTAGGTGCTTATGTGAGGGAGGGGGTGGCCAAGGAATTCCAATGGATCACCTTTGATTTGCTGTGGATAAGCAAACTCCATATCTTTTCTTCAACGTCTCATCTTCAGAAAAAATTTGACCACCCAGATATAGGTTATTTTAAGTCCTGTTATCAGCTAAATATTTGCTTTATTTTTGAAATATTAAATATTTTTAAGAGTTATTTTTTATATTAGTGTATATTATTTTTTGCAATTACAGTATAATTTTTATTTCATTTAGCATTGTATCAGAACTTCTTGATGACAAGGATTATCCAAAAGAAGAGAAGAAAAAACCTTTTATTCCACCCCCTGAACTGGTAAACGTCTTTGTCATCTAATGTTTACATTTTAAATATATTGCCCTTTTGTTTTGTTTGCTGTCACTGTTTTAAAACCCGGAATAAGGATTTATGAATTAGAGTTTTTTTAAAAACGAAGTAAATTTAAAGAAGTTTATTATGTGTTCGCTTAATTGCAGATCAAGATTTTTGCATCAGCATATATTCAATTTTTTTCTGAACATTTTGGAATTTAGAGCTGTCTTTCAAACCTCCTTACCAATACATACAATGCTCTGCCACAATCTAGATTTTATGTAGATTTATCTTATGTCTTTGTAAATGAAAAAATAATATTTTTTTGGGAATCCGAAATTATCATGTCCTCGTTATTGATACACCAATGAACAAACTTGCTTAAATCAAATTATTTAATCTCAGTTTTTTAATTTTAGTCAATTGAAGAACTAAGAAGAGAGCCATGGTATGCAAATCAAATAAGAACGGCATTAAAATATCATTTTCAAAATGTAAGATTGTTTTTAATTCATGGGCAGACATTTTAACTTTTAGTGTTTACGTTGCTATTGATTTTTAATTCATGAAAATGTTTTTAATTCATGAGCAGACATTTTAACTTTTCGTGTTTACGTTGCCAGTAATTTTGAAGCCATAGAAACTGTACGTTTTTCTGCTAGTCCCTGGCTAGATAAGTTATATTTTGGTTTTATAATCAAAGCAATGACGCGAGAAAGGCCATCATAAACTTCCCTCCCTCCCCCTCTACCCCTTGTTGATTGTGACCAATTTTTCAGTCCCTAAACAGCTTGGCCCGAGTTTGAACTAAATGCAGTCAAACCTGTGTTTTTGGGCACACCTGCCATGCTTTTGCTATAGGCCAGTAAAACCTGCCAAAACATCCGCTGTTATAATTAAGGCCCATCTGCCTACCATAAATTCTTGGTCCCAAAATGACATTAACTATTGCTTTCAACCTTAAAGAGCTGATAAAGTGAGTCCAATATGGAATAAAATGCAGTGCTAATGTCATTAATGTGAAGAAATATATGTAAACAAAGACTCACCTTCTCTCAACATCGGCTATTGGCTCTTTAAATAAAGAACTGTTTTTATTTGAATAAGGATGTAAGGTATATGGTGACAGGGCTTCCAGGTATGCTCTTGTAATAATTGCTTTAGATAAAATAAACCTGACAGTTTTTGTACATATGATTGTTATTTAATTTCAATTATAGGTTTTTGTTGAGTCAATTGACCAAGCAATAAACAGAAACAACAGCGATTTCTATAAGGCATACAAAGATATCGAAGAGAATATTAACAGTAAGTATATATGGTGCTTCTTTGTCTAAATAGCATTGTAATAAAACAGATTAGTATCAGTTTGGTATACTGGAGCATAAAACTAGAGCATAAATGCTTCCATTTTCCAGATGGACGCCCAAGATAAACGAAACCCAAAATACCTCTAGTGATATTTTTTTGAAGTGTTTTTGGCCTTAAGAAACAATTTTGAATGTTATTTTTTGTAAGTTCTAAGGAGGAAAAGAGCTCTCCCGGAGGCCGAGTGCCCGAGGTGTATGGAAGAGTATATAGGTGTATTGGTTTGTGTCTGTGTGTTGTTTATGTGTGTTGGGTTGGGTTGAATTTTGTTGGAATTATTGTGAGCAGGTTGGTTATTTGGTGGTTCTGTCCAAATGGCGAGCGTGTGGTCTCTGAGTGTCCGGGTGCGGTTATTATGTTGGTGTGATTTGTTGAAGTGACATCGAAATAATTTGTAGGCTGGTCAGAGTTGTAGTGGGGAGTCTAAAAGTCAGGATTGTTGAAGTTGTGTGTGAAGGCTGAGTCAAGATTGTTGGGAGTCGGGATTTTGAGAAAAATGAATGTGTTGCATGGGTTCGAACCCGCGGCTGTCTGATTGCAATGATGGTGCACTTGCCTGCTGGGCTAATGCCGCTTGGCAAAAGGGTGCTTATCAAGCTGTTTTAAATTGCAATGATATACTAGCGTGCTATTTAGTGTATAAGTCGCGTGATGATTTAGGTTGGATGTGTCTAATTTGCAATGGTAACTGTTTTGGTGTGCCTCACCAATTGGCTGTGAATGAACTGGTTTTGGTAAGTCAGTTTGTGTTCATGTTATTGCCCAATTTATCGTTTAGTGCACTTATATGAATGATTTATTATGAAATGTTTAGCGGTTTTGTAAAGCGGACAGGTTCAGATTGTGTGTGTGTTTGTTTGCTGGAAGAATGCAGGTTTGGGCTAGCATGCCTATAATTGTTATTTTTTGTAAGTTCTAAGGGGGAAAAGAGCTCTCCCGGAGGCTGAGTCTGTGTGTTGTTTATGTGTGTTGGGTTGGGTTGAATTTTGTTGGAATTATTGTGAGCGGGTTGGTTATTTGGTGGTTTGTACTGTGTTGCGGTGATTTCTGTCGAAATGATGAGCATGTGGTCTCTGAGTGTATGGGTGCGGTTATTATGGTGCGGTTATTATGTTGATGTGGTTCGTTGAAGTAACATCCAAATAATTGGTAGGCTGGTCAGAATTGTAGTGGGGAGTCTAAAAGTCAGGATTGTTGAAGTTATGTGTGAAGGTTGAGTCAAGATCGTCGGGAGTCCGGATTTTGAGAAAATAAATATACAACATGGATTCGAACCCGCAGCTATCTGAATGCAACTATGATGTGCTTGCCTAATGAGCTATGGCCACTTGCGCAATTGGGAACATTGATAGATAAAATATAATCCTACATTGTGCTGATGTGTTTGTGCGTTAATTAGTGTATGGACTGTGTAATGTTGTAGGATTGCCTGCACCAATTGGGTGTGTTATGCTTACAGTAGTTGCTAGTGAAATATGCCTCACCAATGGGGTGAATTTGCAAAGAATAATCCTAAGTCCTAAGGCAGCTGCTAATCTAAAAAAGAATATTTAAAATTCCGAAAGGTATCCGAAAAAACAGTTAGTCTTCGTCAGGTCCTGCCTAACTGTGTTCACTCGTTTCTGAAGCCAAGACTGCGGTAGGCTACAGGACAACGAGTGTCGGATAGGGTGTTGTTTTGGTGTTAAGTATTCTTTTTTATTTCGTTGTGTTGTGGAGTGTATAGATAGAAATTACCTTGTGTATGTAGCTGTGTTGTGGTGGAAGTATTAGTATTAGTAGTAGTAGTAGTAGTGAAGTGAATTATAGTTGCAAATAGGCTTGATAATGCTGTGTGTATCTGGAAAATTTTGGCCGTTTGTTGATTTACGGGAAAGCCTAGTATTGTCGTTTGGTGATCCTTATGTTGCATTGCGTTTGGTTAATGGCGGCGTGCCACGTGGTTGAGTTGAGTTATGTGTTGGGTCATTCGTGAGTGTGATGGTCATGTTAGTATGGTGTTTGGGTGCGTGTCTAAGGTTTGTGTGTTTTATATTATATTTTAATTTTGGTTACGTTCTGGTTGCGTCATCTGGGAGGGGAAAGAGATAGTTGGTTTGTAGAGTTTTGTTTTTTGACCAAGTTATATGTGGAGAAGATTATAGGAGGTGAATGTATTGTATGTATTGTGTGATGTTTTTGTTGTTATACTCAGAAAAAGGTTTAATAAGTATATTGGTATAGGAAAGGACACGTCGTAAGAGCATCGTATTGATGGTCACGAAGCCCAAACTAGAAAATCTCAGAAAAAAACAAAACGTTTATTGGAAGTCGAGATTTTCCCCTGGTATATTGTCTAATGTTTTGATAGGGAAATGGAATTGTCTTGATTTAGCTATTGGACTTTTTTACTAATGCAGGATTCTTAGTAGGATTGTCTGTTTTAAGGTTGCCACTATTGTACTTGTACCCTTTAATAGGGAAAATATAGAGTACTGTATCGATATTGCTAATAGGTAAAACAAGTTTGTTTAAAGAGTGCACAATACTCTGAAAGAATGTGCAATTAGATATTCTATAAGTAAATATTATATGTACATAAATTATATTGTATTCGTCATTGCATTTGTTTTACATGACATCTGCAAAGAAATTTCTTAGGAAAATAATTTAGAATAATTATTATGTTTTTATGTGATTCATGATTGAATTTATTGAAAAAACTCAAACAAGATTGAAAGACTGATACAAGAGTGCAATATGGAAAAATATATTTTATTCTGGTTTTCCAGCGTTATTTAAATTGCTTCCAATTTATCACATGTTTCAAATATTTTGTTAGGTGCCATAATGTAGCATCAATTTTGGAGTTCTAAAAGCAAACTATAAAGGCAAAATGATCTTCACTTTAGTGAAGACAATGCTTGAAAATGGACAGCTTGTCATTAGAAATAGACAGCTGTTTTAAATTTTTAATAACTTTGAAATCTGAAATGTTGTCGATCAAGTCAATGTTATCAATCTTTATTATTATGTTTATCACTATTTGTATGTGTTTTTGCTGTAGTTATGATTTTACTGTAGTTTTATATTTCAAGATCCTGACTAGGAAAGGTTTGAAGACTTTTATGATATGCTATTTATTCTATGAGTTTAGACTTTACTGAAAACCTGCAGTCATTAAAATTGGCGTAGGCATTCGGCAATTGCTGAGGTAAATGCTGTCATATTTCTTCATAACTACTTCTACGGCGGCAAAAAAATGCCGACATAATTTTTCTTTGATCTGCCCATATTTTTTACTTGATAAAGTAAAAAATAGTTTTTCATTCTTTATTGAAAAATACAGTGGTTATAATAGCACTGGGGGACGTATTATATCGTGAACCCCAAACACGAAACCAAGCAAAAACACATACAAATATGATAAACATAATAATAAAGATTGATAACATTGACTTGACTGACAACATTTCAGATTTCAAAGTTATTAAAAATTTAAAACAGCTGTCCATTTCTAACGACAAGATGTCCATTTTCAAACATTGTCTTCACTAAAATGAAGATCATTTTGCCTTTGTAGTTTGCTTTTAGAACTCCAAAATTGATGCTACATTACAGCACGTAATGAAACATGTGATAAATTGGAAGCAATTTAAATAACGCTGGAAAACCAAAATAAAATATATTTTTCCACAGGGTGAATCTCTTGGCTTAAACTTCGTGCTATTAATTCCCTTGACATCAACATTCATACGGATAGGAATTGTGAACTCGGTCAAGAGAGGCCTTACTGTATATAAAATTTATAATCTCAAACCTTTTCCAATAAATTTTCATTTAACATCATAGTTGTGTTTGTAGCGGTAGTAATCAATCGAACTGATGCTGTAGAAATAAACTGATTTTTTAAGAGAAATACTTTTTTTTATCACTGACAAATAACTTCTATTACAAGAAATATTTCTTGTATTATGCACAAGATTTAATATTAGCAAACAAACAGTTCTATTTTTAGAAGAAGAAGATAATTTTTACAAGAAAGGTTAAGGTTAATGCAACATTATTAAAAAAAAAATGAATAAAGATAGTCAGTAGGAAACCCCTCATTGAAAAACCCTTGAAAACAAACAAATAAAATGAATTAAAATAACGAAACCCCTGTGTTGAAAAACCCGAAGTGTTACGTGAAAAAGAATTCCATCTACTGTAATGAAAAAATAAAATTCATGATCATAGTTACGATAAAATATTTTACGGTGTAATTTTTTTTTTTCATATATGAAATTTTTCTCTGTAAACTGAGTTTGCAAGAAATAAGTAATGCAGATAAAAAGGAAACATGATAAACATAATTAGTGAAAACCTTGCTGTATTCAGTTTTCAAGTCAAATATTAAGCAGAGAAACAAGAAATAAGCGTTATAAAAGTTGTTATAACTTTGCCGTTTCGAGTTTTCAAGTCAAATACGAAGCAGAGAAACAAGAAATAAGCGTTATAAAGGTTGTTATAACTTTGTCGTTTCGAGTTTTCAAGTCAAATACGAAGCAGAGAGACAAGAAATAAACGTTTTAAAAGTTGTTATAACCTTGCCGTTTCGAGTTTTTAAGTCAAATATGAAGCAGAGAAACAAGAAATCAACCTTTTAAAAGTTATTATAACTTTGCTGTTTTGAGTTTTCAAGTCAAATACAAAGCAGAGAAGCAAGAAATCAATGCTTTAAAAGTTGAGATACTTGTGATTCTCGAGGCAAATTTTCCAAATTCAGTGTATTCTTAAGTTTGCCGAGGTAAACAGCAGATTGCCGAGGTAAATTTAGTTTTTCCTTTTTACCATGGCATTTTTTTGCCGACGTGTCTCAAAGTGAATTTTAATGGCTGAAACCTGTCAATAAAATAGCGAACAGAACATACTAGCTAGCACAAATTGAAAACATCCCAAAAACTTTAAGATAGCTAAAGAAATTTGGGAACTCTCAATCACAGCCATATAAGTTCCAATTGCTGATTGCCGACCTGGATTCGCAGGGCTGATAAATCAGTCTCATTTTCAATTCCACTTGATAAAGCAGATGAGATGAGTATCTGTATTTGCAAGTTATAGGGTCTTGCAAAAAAGCAAAAATATTTTATAAAATATAAAGACAGTGTAGAGCCACCTAAGAAGTTTTAGGAAAGGTCTAAAAATGTTAAAGTTGATTTTCAATATAGGTAAATTTCGTGCTTCTTTCATACTGGAATTAATTCTATATGTTGTGTGTTGTGCGTGGTGTTCAGAATGTGCTTTTTCTGCAAAGTTGTTTTAAGTTCTTCATTTCTAAAAATTTATTATTTTTTTGGAACTATACCTATTATTAGTTTTAAAAAATTTATGTACAGAATGTGTGGTATATACCCAAAGTTTATACCCCAAGCTTGTCAAAATACTTGTCAGTACTGTTACAAATTTCAGGCAACATTTTTGTGTCATTGCTTAACTATTGACAAGATCACTGCCTCTGCTTTTGTAACTCTAGAGAAATCACCAGCAATAAAGTTTATGAAATACCCCCGAAAAAAGCCCAAAAAGGAAAAGTTAATACTACACAGAACTATCCAAGAGCAGTTCGAAAAGATTTCTACAGAAAACAAGGTGTGTCTTGAGGTGACGAAAGTTTTTTTTACGAAGTTTTGTAAGAATTGATTGAAGAATTTATTTAGGCGAAAGTATAGAATTATTCCACTAATTTTTCAAAACCTTTACTGAATTATTTATCCATTAGCTGTTAAATCTCAGATATTTTTTCCTCCCCAAAAGACAATCAAAGGTTCAAATAGGAACTGGAAAAAGGGCTTGATCAACTAATTTTGCGATGGTAGTTATGTTGGGATGAATGTTAAGTGTTTCAACTCAATTGCTTGATTCGATGGTTGTTTCCTTGCCTAATTGCTTGATAATCCCTTTTATTAAGATTATATGAAAGTTAGTCATGAAATCAATGTCTCATCTTTGATAAAAAAGTGTGTTGTTGAGAGTGATATTTTTTCTGTTTAGAAATCAGATGCAGCAATGGATAATTTGAACGAGCAGGTATGAACAAAATACACGTTTTTTTTTTATAAGAAACCAGTTTATAAGAAACTTAGAACTAGACATGCCAAAAATTTAGAAAGTTTTGGAACTAGGAAAATGTAGCAAACTTTTGTTAAGAAACTTCTCTGCAGATTGTTCTTTGTTAAATTACTTTGAATGTGCCAATCTGAGGTAAATAAGGCCCTATTTGCGCCATGCTCAAAAACGTTTTTGTTTACATAGTTTTACATTGTACAAATGTTGTAGTAAGAACAATCAGTAAACAACGAACTAGTTTTTTCTTGGTTTTAGCAATTTTTATTCGCTAAAACCTAAGAAACTTCCTAAGAAACTTTTGGAAGCAGGTTTAGACAATAACTAAGAAACTTTTGGAACTAGGTCTGGTGCTTGGTTTCTTATGAAAAAAAAACCCGTGTAAAAACTTTTAATCCCAAAATGAAAATACAATAATACTTTGATCCTTTTGATTCTATAAATTTAATAATAAAAACTTTAATCCTTTTGATTCTATAAATTTAATAATAAAAACTTTGATCCTTTTGATTCTATAAATGGAAGAGCATTAAGAGTATAAAAATATATACTTTTTTTTATTTTAAATCAGTTAATTTTTTTGCCATAGATTTCGAAGCAACTATTCTGACTTCTAAAATGTCGCTTGATTGGTAATTAAAAAAATAACGGCCAGATATTGAGCAAAATCCTAAAACTACAAGGGGCCTATGGTGAGTGGCCTTGGAATCGTTTTGGAAAAATTTTATCAAGGATGAGTTTTAATTTATATGTACTATCTACCTTATCGGCCCTTTTTACACCGGCCCTAAATGGCGTTAATTTTGGGTGAGTGGTGTTAAAAAGGCCGGCGTAATATGGGCCAAAAAAATGGTTGTTTTTTCAAAAACCGGCGTTAATTTTTCAGGCAGTTTTGGCTGATATAGTCCAAAAATTATGTAATGTTACAAGAGGAGCTTTCAAAAATTAAACTGTTCCTTCAAGGTAAGAAATATTCGTGGCTGCAAAGTTCTGCAAGTTATTAGGGTAAATTTGAGAGGTTTGATTTTTGCCAAAATTCAATTAATTTCCATATTTTGCCTAGTTTACCATGTCTTTTATTATAAAAAAAACAAAATTATATGACTATTTATAGAAAATTAGTTAAAATCAGAATAAAAAATTGGCCAAAAAGTGTTAAAAACTCCATCTTTTCCTCCATATTTCTGTAAACGTGAAAATGATGGCCCTAAATGGCGTTAGGCAGAGAATCGTGGGTGGCAGAATAAAGGCTGGCGTAAAAAGGGCTGGCGTTAATTAAAGGCCGGCGTAAAAAGGGCCAATAAGGTATGTGAGAAAGTTCATTTACAAAATATCATTATGCTCCAGGGCTTAATATAACAATTTCAGTATGGGTGGTCAACATTGCAGTAAAGTCGAATTTTCCTAGAAAATATTATAGATAGGAATACTGGCATTGAAATTTGATAAAGCAAAACAAATCCAAAGTGATCAATTGTGAGTTCTCGGTGGGCATGGAGATATGGCTTTCAATATTAGGTGTTTTTTCTAACTCCTTGATTGTTATCACTTTTTAGGACATAACTTAAAGCAACAAATCTTTTTAAGACGACATAAAAGCCAACTTAAGATAAAACAAGAGTCTTTTGGTTCAAAATTCCTATTGCCACATACTATATGTTAATTGCTCTAAAAATGTGCATAATCGAATTAGTACTTGAGTATTAGTATTAGTATTAGTACTATGCTGCTCTGGCTCCAACAGGTCAAAATTCACCAGATATTTTGCTTATTTCTAGCCTCCAGTTTTTTGTTGCACACCACTGCATTGTAAAAATTTGATATTTTTTAGTTCATTTTTCATTTGGTTTTTGACCAATATTGCTCTAGAAGTAGAAATTATAGCCAGCAACATCTTTCTGTGACAACATTTTTCAATCTAGCTCTTATGAAATTCCTTGCATTGACAAACGCAATGCTACTGTGAGTTCCATGGGTTGAATTATAAATGTGACTAACAGACAAATAGGCAGTACAAACTTGTTACTGTCAGATATGTTCAGCCCTCTGAATTTGATTCTTAAAACCTCCTTAATTCCTTAATTCCTTAAAACAAGGTCATCAAAGGCAATCAGCTCGGCATTACTGTTTGCCGTCCTGAATTCAGAGGGGTGTATGTTTAAGTTGAAATTGATATTTTATTGAAATTGTTATTCATAATTTGATATTGCCTTTTTTTTGGCTTTTTGAACCACATATGACTAAGTGATGAAACTTTATTCTGAACACTCTGATACTAAAGTGGACATATGACATCATCGGAATTTGAGGATGTCACAGCCCTTGCAATTTACCAAAATTAACGAAAGCAAAAACATGCCACCGTTGTTGTTCCTCTCGACGGCAATGTGGTGGCAATTCCATGAAAAACTGTTGTGATTGCAGTAATAGTAGTCTGAGAACAAGAAAATAACTTGATTTCTTCAAAACAAAGCTGTATTTGTCAACATTAAACTTTATTTAAGCCAAAAAATAACTTGGCAGCAAAGTTTTGCCTTCTCATGAAGAAACTTGAAGGCAAATACGAAAGTGATTGCCTTTTGCTGCCGTAAATTGCGAAGGCTGATGTCATTATTTTTTCACCTCAGGTTGTCCAAAATTAGTGATTTGGAGATCAAACCTTGAGTAGCAACTAAAACTGAACCAAAAGAGCTTTTTTAATGTGGTTTTCACTATTTTACTACTAAAACAAAGTACCTTGATGTCATTAGGAGTTATAGGGAATTTGAACTCAGAAAGTGGATTTTTCCCCAAAATGACCCTAAAAAATAACCGACCAGGCCCTCATTTGATTGTTGCCATGGCAACAAAGGGCTTATTCACCTAATTTTTTTTTGGAAAATATTCCCAGAAAAATTTTGTGCAAAGTGAAAATGTTTTATGGCAAAAGCCTTTTTAGTTTCAGAGTTATACTAAAAAAATTACCAGGGGGGAGGATGGAATCTGCCCCCCCCTTCCTGGGTCTATTAGGGTTAAGGTCCCCCCTCCTTCCCCAGTTCTAAAAGGTGTACAAATGAAAATATAAAAGTAAGGTCTACAAATTTGTCATATGAAAATTGTGAGGGGTGTAGTGAGAACTTTCCTAGATCAATTTGAGGAGAGTGATGTAAGGATTTGTAAGTCATTTTTACATGTTTTAAGTGAGCTGTGAGCTGGATTTGAGGCTAGTGATTGACCATTCACGACATAAAAGACGACATAAAAGCCAACTTAAGATAAAACAAGAGTCTTTTGGTTCAAAATTCCTATTGCCACATACTATATGTTAATTGCTCTAAAAATGTGCATAATCGAATTAGTACGCAATTAAAAAGGTCTTAAGTTGTAAAAGACAAGATAATTCAGGCCCTACCCGGAGGAAAACTGGATGCATGCTTTAAATTGCTCGTGCATAGAGAAGTAGGTGTGTGATTCCTTGACTGAGTTTAGATTTACACTTGCGATATTTTGTACGGTTAAACTGGTCATTAAATTGCCTAATACAAATATTGTAGCACTGGGAGACGTATTATATCGTGAACCCCAAACACGAAACCCAAGCTTCACATGCGAAGGTGAATCTCAAAGGCCTAAACGTTTAGGCCGAAAACTCTCTTGATGTCAATATTCATACCAATGGGCCTTGAAAACTCGATCAAGAGAGGCCTTATAAAATTTAGATAAGATAAATTGAATGTGAACTAAACTTTAAACACTCCATGCAGAGGTCCTGCAAATCTTCTAACACAAGTCATTTTCCGTCTTCCGAATTATACAAAAAGTTCTTATATACAATTATATAGAAGTAGTCGATCATGAGAAGGTGAGTAATTGGAATAAATATAAATGGTCATTTACTTTTCTCGGCGTCGGCCTCTCGGCATAAAAATCTTTTGAAAGGAAATAAGAAATAATAGTTTACTCTATCTATGCGACATAGAGTTTATATGTTTTATTCGCTTTCCATCAAATAAAATATCAATAAAATATCAAAAAAATATCATATACATTATACACAAAAACTTAGGTCATAATGTCTGAAACTTTGTCACACCGAAAGTTTTTGTGTATAATGTACAATACTTTACAATGTAGAAGTGGACAGAATTATGAAGCCTAGAATAGAAGCCTTATCGCAAAGCCCTTTTTCAGGGTTTAATATATTTTCAACACAAGGAAACTTTATACTGTGGATATAATCATTTTGAAAATTTTTTAATTTTGTTAGAATTGAACTGAACTAAGCAAATATCAAAATAAAGAATAACTCATGCTTTTTTTTTTTTTTTTTTACTTTGCAAGATAAACTGAATTTTAAGTTCAACTTAACATTCCTGTTAAAGGTAAAAAACAATCTTTTCTTTTCAGAAGACGAAACCAAGAAAGATAAAAACTGATTGTGAAAAAGCTGACCTCCAGGCCGAGTTTTGATGCCGAGACCGACCTCAAGGCCGAAGCCGAGTCTGATGGCAGAGGCTGACGCCAAGAAAAGTAAATGGCCAAATAAATCATCATTATCATCTCCTTGCGCATAAATGATAACTTACATAGGAAATTGTTGCACTTAAAAAAATATTCACTTTTAATATAAAATATTCTTGTTCTATAACTTCCGATGCAAAACAAAAAAAAATCGTTAACTTATTTTTTCTTCTTGAATATGGCTAAGTTGCCATGATTTTTCTTGATAAATTACTTCGTTGATAGATTTTCAAACTAAAGCCGCTCATGTAATTTAAATACATTGAAATAAAATTAAATACTCAAAATAAATATATATATTTAATGTAATTTTTTACATTGGCTCTGATAAAAAACCAGCATGTTATTATTACTTTGGTAAAGTTTACTTTTTTTATTTTTGCTTCGTTTATCAATCTAAAATCTAAAAAGGCCCAGTTTTCATAACGTCAATAAAATTTCTCCCTATATTTTCTTTGTTTGGGACTTTGACAACTGTGAAAGTGTATGTTAAGCAGTTATTAAAATGTGTAATCGCCTGTAAGCCATTTCGGAACATCCGGGCTCTTCTGTGAGCTGCAGATTTCTGTGCCCCAGCATGGATGCACGTCCACCCGTAGTGACGATGTATATTGCGGAATGGGAGCTTCGGCTGGCCTCTCTTTTGAGGGGTGTCTGGTGGCACTGGTTCATAGCTAACATTCAGGTCACCTCCA
>JANSTP010285701.1:0-18531 GCA_025330745.1 Cladonema radiatum | reverse complement strand
TCTGTTTTTTCTCTCAACTTTATTGATTGGATATCTCTCTTGGATATTTCAATCAAATTTGACTGAATTTCTCTCAGTGTTATTTATATAGTTGCTTGATAATTAGCTTTTTCTCAGGAAGTAAATATGCGAGAGCCCCTTAAGGTCTTGTTTTTCATCTATATTCTTTATCATAACAGACACTGATTAAAGCAAAATCATGAGTTGTATGAGAGCAAAACCAGCAAGAAAGTCTTTCATTGAATTGATATTGCATTGACACTTTTTGACACTCTATAGCAACTGCTAATTGTAAGTTCATTGAACGTACATGAAAGTCTAAGTAAGGAGATAAAAAGTTCATTTTTCTTGACCTGATCATATTAATTATGCTAGACTAAAAGCAGTTTTTAGCACACTCAGGCATAAAAATTTGGCAGAAATGATGGTTTTGTTGCAGCTTCGTTTCTGTGGCATTGTAATTACAGTGAGGATTTTTAGTTTCTGCAAGAACTTTCAATATTAACTTTAGCAGAAATTGACATTTATCATAATTATCACTATTTTAATGTCAATACGAACCTTGAAATAACAATCATATTAACCTCTTGTCAAACATAAACATAAAAAACAGATCTTTACATAAAATTTGAAGAATCTTAATATTTTATCGCTAAAAATTCTCTGTCACTATGGCAAGTATATATTGATGGTAACAGCATATCGTTTGCTCAGACCTGCCAATTTCCAATGTCTGACTCTTGTTCGAAAGATAACAACAACCATTTTAAGTAAATTCATACTTTTAACTTATAAATTGCAGTCCTCTAAATTTTCAATGGACTTTCTTGTAATATTGTTTTTAGTGTGTAAACACAGTTTATTTTGACAGGTCTAGCTCGCTAATCCAACAGATTTCTAATACAACATATCAATACTCAGATATGTCCATAGATAAACATCCATAATCCGACACTCCGACAGAAGAATCCAATAAATTCAATTCTTGTAAATGCAACACTTCAATATTCTGACAGAAAAATGATAAAACGTGTCAAATCTTCAGTAAAATTTCAAAACTTCTCGATGAAACAAGAAAAATTTAGGAAATAGTTGCCTAAATAAGAAATAAAATATTGTAACATCATATTTATTAACAGAATACTTTACAAGCCCTCATTTAATTGTGTAAAGTTTCTTGTTAGTCTATATTGACCTTTGCTTTCAGATACGCATCTTTTTTTATAAGCAACAGGTTTATAAGCAACCAGTACTGACTTCCTATTTTTTGAAGCAACTTTCTTTCTTAAGTACAAAAATCGTGATGCTATAGTCAACCTGCAAATTTTCTCTACGCCTCTTACAGCTCAACCACATGCTAGATTAACCTTTTAATTTCAATATATATGAAAAAATTTACCCCTCATACTGCTGAAAAAGAGAACAAAAATAGAAGTTAAAATGGAGAGGTTACAGCACTCAAGATCAATAGTATTACCGAAAACTTCTTGAAATTCTCTATATCAAGACATAAGTAGCTTAAGAATAAAACATAAAAATAATATTGCGGGAATAACGATGTGTCAGACTAAGAAAAAGTGAAAATCATGGATTATTATATCAAAAAAGCGATATTTCCAATCAAGGAGGTATTTGACTGAAAATATCGGAGTGGAGATGTTTCATATTAAAAAGGTAATGGAGTATAGAGTGGACCCTGTTTTTGTTTTTTTACGTTTGTGATGTGCGTTCATTTATTTTGACACACTTTCTAGCAAATTGATTTTTGGTTTTTTATGGTTGTGACGTATTTTACTTATTTTCAGGGACTTTCTAGCAATATTTTAATTTTTTTATTGTTGTGAGGTATTTTCACCTATTTTGACAAACTTTCTAGTCACGTATTTTTTTTGTATTTTTAGTTTTGACAAGTTTTAATCTCTTTCGACAGACTTTGTGACAGCCATATTTTTTTTTTATAGTTGTATTGTGTTTTTGTCTGTTTTGACAGACTTTTTATCAATTTTGTTTTTGTTTTTATATGGTTGTGGAATATTTTTGCCCATATTGACGGACTTACTAAACATGTCATTACGTTAGTCATGACATATTCTTATCTGTTTTAACAGCATTATTTTTCGTTTTTCATTGTTGTGACGTGTTGTCTCCAAGTTATTTTCAGTTTTTTTGTGGTAGTCACTTTTAACTTCATTTAATTGAAATTTCTTGCAAAGTTGTTCTTGTTTTTTTATGGTTGTGTTCAATAATTATCAACCAACCCCCAAAAATCCTCCTAGAAAAGTGATCCCTTATGCTGAAGTCATGGAGATTTATTGATTAACCCCTGTGTAATACTTCCCCTGCAAATGTCCCCTCGAGAGGAAAACCTTTGTCGTTTAGTGACAATTTCTCTCGTCCATTCCCCCTAAAATTCATCAAATGAGTTTGTTTCTAATCGCTATTGATATAATGAAATTCTAGCCAAAAAAAATCACAGATACTCCATGTTAAGAACTATGAAATCAGATCAGTTAAAATTAAAATTCTATAAATCCCACTATTTTGTTTTTCAATCACAATGCCACAAAATTTGGTATAATTGCTTATGAAAAAAGTATTAATGTAGAATATAAGCTATGTTATTTATCAGCATCTGTTCCACCTATAATAATATAATAAATTTGTTTAATAGAATAGAGTAGTTACATTGTGGTCTGTCAGCATACACTTTCACACTCCAGTATATTGTATGGGTATAACATCTTTGTAAATTCATGCTATGTATGTTTTGTATGATTGCAAGTATGATTTCATTATGTTGAATACATATAAGTACCAAGATAACCAAGATAACCATCCATGGTCAACCTTTTCGAGCTAGCAGCTGATATTCTATTGCTAACCAGTTTGCTATTAATTTTTTTTGAGTGAAGTGCATAATACATTGCATTGCCTTGAAATAAATCTTTGACAACACACACACATTCGAATGAATAAAGAAACTCAGTGTTACAACAAAATAAACTTAAAAACCCGAAAACATAAAGGATATGCAAATATCAAGGAAGTAATGTACATGTAGAACGTCATTGAATTGTTTTGGAAATAAATTAACCAATACTACACTTACAATAAAAGAATTGTACAATTGGACAATCCCTAACTCATAAAATCAATTAGATTGATCATGAAAACAATAGAACAGATTTTTTTTAAATACCTTGTTTCAATCGGATTCTAAAGTAAACAAACAGAGAATAGACTTTTTACTTTAGATTGTGCTAAGCTCTTTTCCTTTTTTGTTTTTCAATGCAGTGTTTTAAATGAAAATCAGGATGAGTTACACTAGGCTGAAATTATTTCAGCACTTAATTCTAATTCTGCTAGGCTCATTTTTATGTGCTTATTGGGAGCTTTCTTCAAGCCTCGATTTTATTGCCAAAGAAATCTGAAATATATGCAGCCGTGACAGCTATGCGTGTTTGTTTATATCTTTCTTTTCTATATTTTCTAGGACCATGAAAACCACTGTCTGTTTAATATGAAGGTATAAATGTGTTTTATTTGTTTGTCTTTTTTGAAAGAGTGGTCTCAATCTTTCAGAACAAATGAAATAATTTAAATGATCATGTCATCAAATTATTAAATCATCAAATTTAAGGAAGAAAGTTTCCACTGTTCTTTTTCTTCGGATAGTTTTCCTACTTTGAATTTACTCATTTATGGAATATTTGCTCAAAATTTTGAGAGCATTAGATAATTCTTTTGCAGCTTGCTGTCTATGAGCAAGAATGAAACATTCTGGAATTTTGGGTTTCCATTACAATTAGATTTAATTTCAGATTTACTAGGGAAAATTTTCCACATAAATTATGATTTACTCTATACTTGCCAGAGGTTTTTTCTATGGTTTGAAACATCAAAGCATCTAACAAAGTTGTATTGTTGCTTATAATTGTCATTCCTGGTGATTTTGCTTCATTTATGGATTTGAAACTCTCTAAAGAAAAGATTTATTGACTTGTAGAATCTTTTCTTTGTGTGATATAATTTTTTAGATTTTTGAAAATAGCAAAGTTTCATCTTTGATCAGGCAATTTTAGTTGACTCCTGCTGGTCAAGAGTTTATTTCAGGAATTTATGCATTGAGGGTTTGTTAGTTCACTCCTTTTTTTAAAGATGACAATGCTAGATCTGTCTGACTTTCTACTAAATATCTTCGAATACTTTTAATCTGATAACTTCTATGATTTTATTCATTAGACTATCAGCAATGAAGACCTTCTAAAGCAGATAAAAGATCTTTCAAAAGAATTGATGGAGGTTAAAGAAGAAGTAAATCAATTAAAAAAAGAAACCAATATGCTCAGCGATTTAAACAAGAAGAAAGAAGAAGAAATAGCCGAGTTTAGAGAGGAAATAAAAACTTTGAAAACAAAAATTAATAATTTAGAGCTGCAAGTTGAAAGTAAAGATACAACTACCAGTAATTTTGAAGAAGCATTGCTTAAGCTAGAAAATAAGTTTGAAAACTTTACTCTTTCCACTGGTTTAAATTTAGCAATTACAGCATCAGATGATCCAAGGACATTATTTGCTGAAAACAATAAATGGCAATGGTATTGTCCTGCTAATATTGATAATAATATCGAGCATCTTAGTCCTTTTATTTATATTGGAGGAGAAGCCTTGCAAATTGTATTATCTTTTCCAAGCAAAACTGACACTATGCTAGTATCAGTTTATCACTCAAGAGGTTTATTTGATAGTCAGGTTGAAAAAATCAAAATATTTTTAATTTTTATATAAACCTGTATGTAGTGAAGCCAAATAATGAAAAAAAAGAACTAGAATTTGCTTTCAAAAATAGATTTTATTGCATCGAAAAAAATAGTCAACCAAGCATTGTTTGGTTTCAAGAGTTGTTTCAAAGCACTAATTATGTCAAGAATGGATTTTACCATTTTGAGTTGTTTTTTACCGTCTTATGATGATTAAAATGTGTTGTATTGTTATTAGGTCCAGTTAAAACAATTGAGTCTATGAAAGCAATTTCATTTTGTTTAGCCAGACATAAAGCTTTTGTTTAAGAATTTGACTTCTATGATATTAGAATTATATTACTCTAGTAGTAATTGTAGAAAACTATCTTCATTGTTCAGTAAAAGACTATATTTCATATTTTTTACAATTGTATTTGTTCTCCCCTACATGTTTGATTAATGATAAAATCTTGATTAAATTCAAAGAAGACACATGCCTTACCAGGAAATAGTACATAGCAAAACATAAAGTGGGGAAATTACCAATGAAAACTCAATTAATATTATTAGGTTTTTTTATTTTAAAGTTTTTCATTCAGTGGGTAAAAAGCTGTCTTCATGGTAACTAACAAAGCCATCATGATATGAAATTGACCAGATCCGTCTCAAACAAGATTTGAGTTATTAGAAATTTTTTGTGGTAAAACTTTATGAATTTGAAAATCTTTTATTTCTCTCATTTTTCTAGAAGAAAGTTTTTTTGATCAGTCTGTTTTTTCAATGTATAATGGAGTAATCAAGTACTTTCAATCCTGTTAGATACATATTTATTATTTTCATACTTCTAGCTAGCTAGAAAAATAAATTTGATTCAATACTTCCTAAATTTTGGTTCTGTGATTTAATGGATCATTTTTCTTCTTTTTTGAATAAGAAGTTGTTCAATAAGTTCTTAAAGGGATTCCGAGGTGGGTTCATATGAAAGAGGAGAAAACATGATGAACACCATTTTTTATTTCATCTCATTCCGACTTTTGGTTCTCAAGATATTTGAGTTTAAAGATTTGTCACTTAGGGAATTTCCCTAAATAGCTGAAGAATTTGTGATCTCATATAGTGTATAGAAAAAATGCCCCAATCTTGAATGTTAAATATGTTAGGTTATAATAAAATTTCACGAAGGAGGATTTACACAAAAGTAGTACACATTAAGGAAAATTCAACTGCAAAAAAATTTTTCAAAAATAATTTTAATTTCACTAGTTCCAGGCCCCTTTTTGTTTTAGGGTCAGGCTCAATATCTACCCAACAAAGCTTTTTTTTCAACAAATAAATCTTTTTTTGAGTTCAGAATCTTTCGAAGAACTTTAAAAACAAAACATAATTTTAAAAGATATATTCAAAAGCTATAAATCGAGGACAGCATGATTTTCAAAAGGGGCCTGGGACTGGTGACCCAAAGCTTACTTATCAAAAAATTTATTGCAGAAGAGGTGTAATATGCATCTGCTACCTATATGAAAGTTTTTAGTTCGATAGCACTATTATAATCTGAGATATTTAAAATTTAAGATTGGAGCAATTTTCCTATTCACTAGATGACATCACAAATTCTTCAACATTTTAGGGAAATTTCCTTGGTAACAAATCTTTAAGATCAAGTATCTCGAGAACGGAAAGTCGGATTGAGATGAACTAAAAACTGGCGTTCATCATTTTTTCTCCTCTTGCATATGAACGCAACTTATATTTTCACCTCAGAATCCCTTTAATTTTATTTTCAACTTATTATTCAGAATCCGAAATGTGTTTTGTTTTGAAGTCCAGATTTCACAATCACTGAATTCAAAGGTAATTTATAAATATAATTGTGACAGCTGTAATGCTGTCTACGTTGGTGAGACCAAATGTCATTTCATCTTTATTAACAGAAAAACCTCTCAAGCAGAACAATTGAGACACATCTTCAATTAGGAGACTTGTAAATTGGAGTGGACACATAGCTGGTGATTCTTCTTTCAAGCTACTTGGCAATGCAACAAATTGTTACTTCCTAGAATCACTACTTATTTACAAGCTGAAACCTCAACTGAATGTAGCAAAAGATCCCATGCTACAATATCTTTTCAATGATCTATCTTAAAATTTGCCATAGAAACGTTTGTTTGCTGTTTCGAAATGCAATAACTATGTTTTGTAAACTTGTGTTTTAATTACAGATGTTGCTTGAAAATGTGAGCAGTAGCTCATGAAAGATCTTGAAAAATTTTTTTGAGTAGTATAATACTTGTTGATCTTTTCCTTTTTGGTTTAAAATATTTTTGGTCTTATGCTTATTATATTAATCATATACATGTCGTTTTTATTTGAAGGTTTTGAACCATTCTATTTTTATTTTTTAATTATAAGCGAAATTAAATAATAAGTTTCAGATTTTTGCGTTCCGAAAGATTTCATTGAATAATTGAGTATCGATTTGAAAGCAGGACATCCTACATCAATATTGAAACTCACAGATATCGCTCCAAAAGCCTCAGTCGCTTGTCATGTTTTATAGTGTTTACATTTACAATTGAATCCAACATTGGTAACATTCTTATACCGGGAGAAATGAATGTGGAAACTGTTAGGAGAGCATGTTGTTATGTGGAGTTAGTTGAAGAGCAGAAAAAAGTATTTTGTTTTGTAATTTTGGCTGTTTTTTTATGATCAGCATTTTGTTTCCTTTTCATCCATTTATATTCTTTTTTATTATGAAATACAAAATGAGCTATCTTGACAACAACAAGTTTTTTAAAGTATTTAAAATAAATTAACCTATTTAACGAAGTTTGATAAATTTATAATTATTTTTTTACAGTCTTAAAATATTTCAAACTATCCTTATAGTTCCTAAATTTTCCCTAAATTTCCCTAAATTTCCCTATAGCCGACTTAATACATCAAATAATCTGAGGAAAAGTTTCCTCAGAAGTCATTCAAGATTTGATTGAAAAAGCAAGCTTATTATGTTTTGGAAAATATGTTACCTACCTATCCTTTAAACAGTCTGCATCAAAATGATTTAGAGCAGTACTTTCAAAACAAGATGTGTTGGCTTTGGTGTATTTGGACAACGCAAACACTGGTAGTATTGTTAGCATTTTGTGCAAGACATTCTTCTGAATTTCCTCTTGTTTTTGTCAAAAAGAATATGTCATTTTGATAATAGTGTTAAATCCTTGGTTCTACTAATAGATACAATCTAAAGATCAAAATGAATTCTCCCAAATCTATCACACTGAATTTATTAGCCATCAGAGCGGTATCAAATCCTCCCCACGGCTGATGCAGTATAATTATGATGATAATGAATAATCATGAGAGTAGGTCAAGGCTTTTCAAAAAATGAAGGAAATAGTATTAAGAACTATTTTGAGTTAAGAATATCTGTGATCAAGCTTATCCAAAAGATTTTAGCCTTTTCGTATGACTTTTTTAGGATCATCCCAAAAATGTAATTTGAATCCAATATACAACACAAATTAATTCTTCCCACCACACACAACTATACACAGGTCAAAAGATTAATTGCTTTATCTTAGTCATGTAAAACTTACTGTAGTCATTGTTGGATAGCTATGCTAAAAACTGACAAATAGATTGTATGCTTTGGTAAATATATAGTGTACTATTTATGTTATTTATGCTTTTATAATTTTGGCAAAGTAAGGTTGAATTATAATAAATGTTATTGAATATTTTGCTTTGCTTTGTACTGTTATTTTTATTATGATTTTGTTGTTCAATATAATTGCTGTAGTTTTAATTTATATTTATTTAGTTATAAATTCATTTGTTGTCAAATTTGTATTTACTATAATAAAGTCACTTAGGTCTACCTCCAATTCAACGGTGCCCTTTTTGTACTTTCTTAGTGGTCAAAATCTTAATAAATCTAAAGTTTGAGTAAAGATGATGTCAAGTTTAATTTCATTAGTCACTGCAACTTACATTACCCTGTGGCTTTCATTTATTTTCAAAAAGATCCTAAAACTATTATTTGTGATATAGAATTAATAAGTACAAAACTGCTATTTGCTAAAACTAGTACATGTAGTCTCAATATTGAATAAAAATACTCCTTATTTTTTTTACTGCTGACGTATCAGTCTTGATTGAAGTAAAATAAGATCACCTGCAACTTAGCTAACCATTTAACCATTTGAATTAAATTATTTTTAGAAGCTGTAGTTACGTAATACAAATATATTTAACCAAGGATATTATAAAGCGAGCCGGATAAAGTATGAGTTAAAAACTTATTAACAAATAATTAAAAAATTTAACAAACATTTGTATTTTTTAATGATTTTCATTGTTTCAGCTTTTCTTGAAGTACAACGTTTGTTATTTGCATTTCAATGCAGTTCATTTTACTGACAAATTCTGACAGTTTTATATGGTTTCAGAGGGCTCATGCCAAAGTCTTGCAAATGCTAATGAGTCTTACCCTGTTTATAAAAGTTTCAAGTAACTACTTTTGACATTTTCTATAATAATAACAAACATGGTCAGCTTTTATAAACAATTTTCTGTAAATTTTAAATCCTGATTTGTGCAAAAACTGTATAGATTTCCTAATTTTTTTTTTTTTTTTTTCCAAATATAATATTGACTAACTTTCGCTCAAGCGTTTCAAAAATAGCCAGATTTCGCTAGTTTTTGCCAGATTTTGCGTTAAAGTTTTGAAAATTTAAGTGATTTCCACAAGATTTTTTACCATGTATGGTAGTAGCAAATATTTATTGACATTTTAACTCATAAAAATTTACTGCCTGTCTTTCAGAATTTTATGAGTTCTATGAGAGTATCTTACTCATAGCATTAATAAAATAACGAACATTGTAACAAAAAGAAACTTTTTGTGCTCTATCTGGCCTTATAATATCCTTGGATTTAACTAATTTTATTTTTACACTATATCTTAGTGTGTCTTCACGCACATATGTGAAAATATCTCAAAAAGAAAAAAAAAAGAAAAAAGAAAGAAAAATTAAAAAAATTATGGCATCTGAAGAAAAAAAATAAACTTTTTTCAGAGCAAAGAATCCCTACTATTTATACCAACTAATTTCATGAAAATTAATTATCGAGCAATTAAAGCTAATTAGTAGAAAGTCACAGTATTACTTGTGCTCCCATATTAGTGTATATGGGATAAATAAATCGAGAACTGTTTGTCAATTTAAATTGTATTCATTGTTAGTTGGATAATATTATTGTTCAAAAAATTCCCTCTAATTCTTATGTATGGTTTGTTCTTATGTATGAGCAACCAAATTAAAATCTACAATATAATTGGAATTGTTGGCTTTAATTTTAAGGCCCAGAGAGTTTAATATACTGTAAATTTGGAAGAGGGCATTTAATAGAGGCTGGGCGTTTAATAAAAACTAATCTAGGTTGTGCAAAAAAAAGGTTCAAAAGCATTAAATAAAAAGGTTTAAAAGCATCAAGAGAAGGTTCAACTTAAAGCGTTCCCTTCATTTTTGTAATTTTTTTGCTATAAAAGAATGTTCATAAAAAGAAATTGGAAGAAAGTTGAATTTACTATCTCCCTGTATTTGCTTGAGTGAAAGAACTCTAATAAATGCCCACTTTCTTACTGTAGAAGGATTTGTGTTTATTAGAGGGTGGGCGTTTATTAGAGAGTGGGCACTTATTTAATTCTTAAAGTTTTAGGGTGGGCATTTATTAGAGGGGGTGTAGAGGGTGGGCATTTATGAGAGGATATACTGTATATGTCATTTTGAATAGCAGGGTTGTTGGGTCGTTAGACAATAGGTTATAAAAAATAAAATTTCAATTTATGGTCTAATTGGAATTGTTAGCTCGTTGGTCATTGAGTTATAAAAAAAAAAACTTTGTGATGCAGTAAAACTATGTATGTCATCATGAATTGTTAGGTCATTGGGTGGTTGGGTTATAAATAACAAATTTTAAATCTATAATGCAAACGGAATTTGTATTTTGCATCCATGCGGTCTTGCTCTAAAACTACTGATTTTCTTAAAAATCCTCTTTGCAGCATTGGTAGATGTCATATCTTACCCTATTCCACACGGGGGTAGGGAAAAATCTCCAATCCCCCACCCCCTACCCCCCTTTCAAGAAACTTTTTTTAATAACGTCTATTGTAGTCAATGTTTTTGCTTGAAATTTTGACTGAGTGCACAGCATTTAACTGCAAACATTCTCTAGTAAACACATTTTTATAACCCTGCCCCAGTCCCTTGTTATGACGCCATCAATGGCCCTTGGTATATCATTTCTTTGGGTTATTTTAAATATTTCTAGTTGTTTAAAGATATATTTTTTCCATTAGATATTTGCAAACTTCTTATGATGTTTTACATTCGTGCCAAGTTTTATTTTATTTTGTTGAGTATTAGAGATTTTAACCTGGTGAGTAGTTTTTACCACCCCCTTCCCCCCATGTAATCAACATACATAAAAAAGCCCATGTGGAAAATTAATGCTGTTATAATTCATGTTGTACGCTTATATAAATGTAGTCTGTTTTACATCTAGTTTTCTTAATTTGTTTAGGTTTTTAAAAATTTTGTTAACAACTGTGTCTTTGATATCATAAACTGCTGCTATTGTAAAAGCAGATCAATAATGAGTCTAACAATTTCAAATTTAGTATAGGTTTTCAGTTTGCAATAGGTGTTTGGTTATTAAGTATTTTGCAAATACCAGTATGTGACTTTTTTTATAGGGTGTCACCATGACAACTTTGGTTCAAAATTGGTTTAAAATTCATATAGGAGTCTTTTTAGAACTTTTAATTTTGAGATATGCAGTCATATTATTAAAGATATGCAATTATATTACCTGATTCAGGAGAAATTAATGCTGTTGTTTTGGATATAATTCAGTTATTACAACCTTTTCTTGCTTTGGGCATTTGTATTCCAACTGATTTAGCATTAGCAGGTAAGATTTTAGCATTATTGTTTGCATTATTTTTGAAATATTTCATTACTCTGATAATGGCTGAAACGTTAAATGTTCAGCATCATCAAAAGAAATATTTAGCTCTTTGAAGCTGTTTATTATGATAATCAAACTTAGTTAAACTTTTTCAAAAATATGAAGAAACCTACTAAAATGACCACCTCTATAAGATAACCACCAGCCTATAAAGACCACTGATGTTGGTCCCAAAACAACATTTCTGGTGGTTTAACCTGTACAAAAAGACGACCTGGCTAAGACGTTCTCCTTCTAGTGGTTTCCAGAGTGGTTGTCACATGAAGGTTTCACTTTAGTTCTGCATACATATTTCAAATGCCTTCAGTCTTTTCTAATATTTTTATTTTTGTGTCCACAGAATTCAAAATTATTCAACATTATATTTTCAGATAAAATTTTAAATAGCTAAATAAGGGTTAAAACTTTTTAATGGAAATTCAGAGTTCTCTTTGTTTTATTTTGTACATTTTATGGTTGTTGAGCAACCTATCTTCTTTTTTAGGATACAAAACTTGGTTTGAAACATGTGGCTTCCTCAAAAGATAATTATGCTTTCAGAATATATAAGAAAACATCTCCCAATATAATTGGTATGGTCGGTTTAAATCTTTGCAACAATTTTCATGAAGTTGGATATTGGTGTCATAAAGATCATACAGGTCAGTGAATAATGAAAGAAGCATTGAAAACTATTATTGATTTTGCAAAAGATCAATTAAAGGTTGAAAAATTTAAGGTACTAACACAACCTCATAATACAGCTAGTCAAAAGTTTGCTCAAAAATTTGACTTTAAAGAAACTGGTTTTGAATTAACAAGATCAGGTTTGCAGCCAGAATGGGGTGAATATAAAATGATAATTTATGAGAAGTATTTATAATAATACAGTTTATATTTGTTTATAAGAAATAATTTATATTTTATTGATCTAATTGATTTTTAAGCTTCATTATAACTGATTGTTTTGATGACTTTTCGGATTCATTATTACTATTTTAATTACAGTGAAAACTGTTTAAGGCAGTCACCCTTGGGAACCAAAGAAAGTGGCTATTTTAGAGAGGTGACTGTCTTTTAGAGGTTCATTTCAACGTAAAACAGCCATTTTGAAACTTAAAAAAGTGGTGTTCTTAGACAGGTGACTGTCTTCAACAGTGACTGTAGTATACAGTCAAACCTGCTATAAAGACCACCTCTACAAGAAGACCACCTGCCTATAGAGCCCATCGACTCTCGGTCCCAAGGTGTCATTTCTTTTGTTGTTAACCTGTATAAGAAGACTACTTTTTCATGGTCTCCAGAGCGGTTGTCTTAAATTGGTTTTACTGTACGTTTCTTACATTAACATTTTTATCATTTTTCTTCATTCCTTTCTGGACTTATTGTTTTATGATCTCTGATCTTTTATGTTACTCTGAGGTGACAGGGATTATACACCTTCAATCTACGATCTAATTCCCTACTGTCTTTACTGACTGGGCGGTCCTAGAAAATAAGTTTCAATATGTGACAACAATATTTTGCCAGAGGACAGATATTGTGCTGCCTAAGGGATCAGAGGTTCTCATCCTGTCACACTACCAAGTATGCTATGCCCCTGTAATAATTGATATTTTGCCCCTGAAAACTAATGATAATAGAGAGCTATGCACTTTGTCAACTCCATCTGAAAAATACAAAGTTCTGTCAAGTATTTGCTAATTATTGTAGACTGAAAACTCAATTGTGTTTGTTTCCTCATAAATAATTTACAGAATGGTTAAATTTTACGAAGTAGTTATGAATTATGCCGTTTTTTACTTTTCGTAAATTTTCAAATAATTCTAAAAGATCAGGCCATTTTGTGTAATGGACAAATATACCATTGATTAGATCTTTTCTTCTCATACATTTGGTGTGGAAGAACAGCCTCTCAGAACTGGCTTTGAGTTTCATCTTGAAGAGTTTTTAATTATTTAGCTCAAAGTGGGCACCCAATATCCTGAACTATGGCTGACATTACCTCTCTTTCCTGCAGAAAATCCCTCATTTTTGGTTGTAAAAGCTGGCATATGTAGTTATGGTTATTTGTTTGATATATAATTATTTTTTGTCAAAGTGTAAAGCTTTTATTGGATGTTCCTATTTACTATCATTATTTATCTATACTGTGACAAAATTTTTACATGGAAAAACAAACCAATATGTGAGGAATATTAAGATAATTTCTCATGCTCTCACTTTTGCTTGTTTTGACTTTTTTCAGAATGGCAAATTTTGATTTAATTAGAATCATGTAATATCATTCCATGCATCTCTATTCTGTCAACTTATATTACAGTAGAAAATATTACAGTAGAAAACTGAATTGTGAAAGTTATTTTGTCATAGCATTACTGGCATAGAAAAGGTTTTTATGAATTATTTTATTTTTGAATGTAAACTTACTTACCATTGATGTAATAAAATTTAAATGAAATAACATTGGCACTAATTTATTATTTTTATTTCTGAGAAATTGAATGGTTTTTCAATCTTATTTTCCAGATTATTTATAGTTACCCCTATTTAGTATGGGGAGCACTAGATTCAATCCCCCTAGTAACTTTGTAGTGTAAAATATTTTCTAGAAATCCAGAGTATTTACTTAGTGTTGTATGACCTCAAATTTTAGGATCGGTGAAATTTCTGATCAAAAGCTGTGACCACCTGTGGTCCCCTGAGCTGTCCTCTTTACTGGTTGCAAAGTAAATGTGTTCTATGTTATGAATGAAATTGTGCCCATTAAACTAGCTGCACATGTCGCTGCCAGCTTACCCTTTAGACTGCTTTGATATCTGAAGAATTATGCATATAATTATAATTAATAATAATGCCAATTTTACGTGCTTAAGTGTGAAGCATTGATTACATTGGTCTTTTTAAAGATATTTAAATATTTCAAAGGTAGTGTCTGCTATATTTTCTGTGTTTTGGATTTTTCATTCATATTCAAGAGCTTAAAAAAATTTGAAAACTCGTTTTTATTTCATCTTAATCTGATTTTTCCTTCCAAAGTTATTAAAGGTGAGGTGAAAATATAAGTTGGGGTTCATATAAAAGATGAGAAAAAATGATGAACGTCACTTTTTTTTTCATCTCAATCCGACTTTTCGTTCTGGAGATATTTGATTTCAAAGAATTGTCACTTTGGGAATTTTCCTAAAATGTTGAAGAATTTGTAATGTCATCTAGTGTATAGAAAAAGTTGGATTGGGATGAAATAAAAACCAGTGTTCATCATTTCTTCTCCTCTTTCATATGAACCCAACTTATATTTTCACCTCAGAATCCCTTTAATGTTTGAATGTTTGATGGATTTTTAGTAGATTTTGAAAATTGTTACAATTTTATGACTTATCACTAAATTTGTGATGTCATCAAAAGCCTTCAGAGTTTTTGCTAATATTAAAATTCCTGTAACTAAAAAATTAATAACCTTTTTCTAATCAAATTTTCCACACTTGAAGTATTCCATTGACAGAAATTATTTTCATCAAAATTTTTGAAAAAACATTTTTTGGGTGCTAGGCCCAGGCCTTTTTCCAAAATCAGACTTTCCTGATTTTCGAGGAATGCAAAAATATTTTTTTATTCGTCTTTGGTTTTTTTGTATTCTATTGTAATCCAAATACCAAAACAATTTTCATCTAACTCAAAATTGTTCTACTGACATATTTAGGGCATGTGGCCCAAAAACTGAAAAGGGCGTGAGGCTAGTGAACCAAAATTCATTTCTGAAAAAATAAGACAAAAATCTAATATTTTTAACTGACACATCATTTGAGGAAAGTTTTGTTTACAAAGCATTATCTATTCAGAAATTATAATGATCTTAATATTTGATCATAAGGGAATTTCCCTTTTTTGCTAATTTATCAAATTGAGATCGGATTGAGATGATTTAAAAACCAGTGTTCATAATTTTTTAAGCTCTTTAATAAGAGCTAAAAACCTGAAATACCAAAAATATAGCAAACACTACCTTTGAAAAGATTAAGTGAAGAATAGACAGTAAACACTGTTTTTAAAAATATTTTCATCATATCTTGTTGTCAATTTAAGATTCAGTTATTGTCATGTTCATTCATTTGATGTTTCTTGTATTGGGTGTAAGCATGTTCTTCTACTTTACTGCTATAGTTATAGATTTTTGGATATTGCTGCATTTGAATTTTAACTTTGTGCTGTTGAATTGGTTCAAATATCATATCTAAGCTTCATTCTTTTGCTTTTAATAGCACCAATTATTTATACCAGATCATATAGGGTATGTCTGATGTTTTGTTTTCCTGCAAAATAATAAAAAATTGGTTACTAGCAGAGCCTCAGAATTTATAGACTCATGTTTTAATCTTATTGTTTACAAACATTTTTTGAAGTTGTTTTCAATATTACCAAAATATCCTCTGAGTTTTTTTTGTACCATTAATGTCTTACATTTGGTAGGAGAAAAATATGCTTTGTTCATCACTAGGATTGCTTGCTATTTTGGTTATCCCAATTTTTTCAGTAACTTTCTTTTTTTACGACTCTCTTTTAGAATTTTAAATGGTAACATTGATTCCACTGATCTATTAGTTCCATTTTATTATGCCAATAATTAATGTTGTTTTTTAAAGAATAACATTAAGTTCCCTACTGTTTACTGGATTAAATAATGAAACTATGCATCAAGGTATATGTATATCAAGTAACCCTGTTTTGAGTGGGAGTGAGGCTGTTAGGGGGATTGGTAGAGTTACCCCCTCCCCCCTCCTGTCAAATTTTTTTATAGGAAAATTACTTAACCCTGACTTTTTGACAATAAAATTTACCCCCTAGTGCATGGTATAACCAAATTTTACTGTTTTTTGACCAAAAATACTGAATGACTATGAATGATTATTCTATCTATTTTTTCTTTGTGTATTATTGTGTCCAACAGGTTTTCTTAAAGGCTTAGATTTTTGTACCAAGAAGTTGTTAGCAACAAATTATCTTGGAATTGATTTTTGAGATTTGACCTATCAATTAGTTAATTTCTGTTCCGCAGAACTCACTTGAATCAGCTGTCATGTTGAAAACTTACTCTGCAAAATTTTCCTTTTCTAATCTTTTATCTTATATTTTTTCCGTGTTTTCATTTTCTAATAACATTTTTTTTCTGTGAAAACTTTTATAGCTCAATCATTCTAATATTAGCCATCAAGCACAAGCACTGTTCAGTGTAGACTGTCATTATTCATTCCTTGAGTTTTTTGATTAATGGTAGTATTAGTTTCATTTAAAGTTGGACATAGCAGAGAGTAATCTAGAAAGTCAGGGCAGGGTCCGAAAACATCTAAAAAGGGCACAAATTTGGCTAAAAAAGGCACAATTTTCCCAAACTTTTTAATTTTTTCTATGAAAAACAACAAAATATCTATATTTTTTTAGGGGCAGCGTCCGATAGTCGGACTCTAAAAAGGGCTAGAATAGTCCCTGCATAGACAAAGTAATCAGAAAGATGTATGTAGAAGTAACTAAGATGTCCACTTGTATGACAACATACAATTGCACCAATACTTGTGCAGGTTGGTTCCTGGCTTCTAATTTTGCAAGTCTTATACATTGATTGTGATGCCAAATATCAATTACAATTGTTTGTTGAAAATTTATTAAACACTGTAGTGATTATTATTTATAAGTATGTATCATGTTGTCTAGAAGTAGAGAAGATAGTAGTAAACATTACTGGATAGCTTTGATTGATTAGGTTTGATTTTGAAAATAAATAAATAAATAAATTGTGTAAGATTGGCGCAATGATGAAACTGATTTCTGCAAAAACTTCCACATAAAATAAATTAAATGCTATTGTTAATTTAAAATATGAGGCTAGAGCAAGATTTACTGTCCCCTAACGGGCATCAAAAAGCCCATGTAGAATAGATTAATCTAACAATATGTTACGTTTAAAACCTTATCAAAATAACCAATTTGTAATATTTCTTTTTTCGATGACTTTTCACAAGACACAGCCACCGGTCTAAGATAGTCAATTCTTTCAGTCCTCAGCGTGTTGATTATTTTTGAAAAATTTTAGTACTTTTTAAAGGGAGTGTCATACTTGAAATCCAATGACACTTCCTTTAATAGTATCTCATTATAACATATTTAATGGCAATACCCAGTTGACAATACTCAGTTTGTTTTTCTCAGTAAACCTCTGAAAAATATTCTGTTAAAGTTGAAGAAATCTTATAAATTTATGGCTGCCTCACACAGGTTTTTACTGCTTTTGGGCCTGAAAAATGTGGTTACTGACTACGTTGAACAGCTGATTGTCTTATAGAAGGTGATTTGTATGAAAAATACATAGAGAGAGTGGCTTTTTTGGACAAGTGATTGTCTCATAGAGGTGGCTGTTAAAACATGTTTGACTGTAGGTTTTAATTGTATGTTTCGTTCACTAAACCTTTTCATAATCATTGTATATGAGCAGTTGCATTTTCTGATGGACAGATATTAGTTTAGAAGGCATTTATTCATTTGAAATCTAGGAAAAGCTTAGGAGATTCTCTTTTTCAATAGTGCAGTAAAATGGTGCAAAATACTGCTACTTTTGTGCCAATTTTGTTAAAAGCATGAAAATTGGCACGATGCTTACTTATATTATAAAGATCAGTTTTAGCCTCAGGGGGCCGTCCCACTTGTCCGACAATTCACTTGTCCGACATCCCACTTATCCGACAGAAATTGAATTCGTACTTCTGGTCACCCACTTGTC